>MU122264.1:31232-74943 GCA_014904905.1 Wilcoxina mikolae CBS 423.85
AAATGGTCGTCGCAAATATGTTTTCAGTAAACCCTTAATTTTATATAGTGCTTACTGACCGATGACAATTACGATACTAAAGATTACAAGTGTCCGTACAATGATTGTGAAAAAGAAATACAACGATCTTAAGAACCAAAAAACCATATCGCGAAGACCAAAATAAGTGTAGCCTCTCCATTATGTATATTCCCTCCGTCAGATACCCACACTCGCTCTCTCAACAGTCATTGAGGACAGATATGTTGAAGTCAAAGCTCCCATAATCCTCTGAACTAACTTTTTCGGTGTCCGCAACATTGAAATCGTCATTGCAATTGTCGTTGATGTTGTTGGTGTTGGTGTTGCTGGTGCCGCTGACATCAACAGTACTGGAGATGATATCATGTCGCATGCGACTTGGTAGGTGTGCAGATTGCGCAGCTTCAACTTCGGTGGTCATACGACGAAATGTGTTGTCGGAAACATCAGCAAGCTCTTCAGGGACATACGACAGGTACTCCTCTTCGTGTACTCACTGGTCATTGTACGGCATTGATGCATTCACCTCGACAACTCCTGTCCATCTCTGCCTTTGACGAATCATCATTTTGATGTCTTCGATCGTCTTGGTTTGAACCTTGGGTGAGGTAGAAAGTAACTCGGCTTTGAGATGACGAAATACAACTATGCAGCGACAGTTAGTATTCATAAGCAAATATGATTAAATGTGATATCACGATGTGCACCTCTACCGGAGCCAAACTCAGCTGGTTCTTTGTATGCCCCGGTTTTCCATGCTCCAAGGCAATGGTGAATCGCGGTCGCAGCAAGTACAATGAACGTTGAATTGATCATATCGATCATTCGACGGTCTTTCATTCCCAATTGGCTTACTCCTGCAAAGTATGTCTCGTAAAGTAGGTCCACGATTTCGGTCGCCGCGAAACGATACTTGCAATCCTAAAAAGATATATTAGACGACATATTTCGACATTGTTTAAAGACATACCGTTCTCGTCCGCTCATGGCATGTGAATCGGTCTCGATCAAAGAGGTGTGTTACACGTTGTTTGACTCCATCCTGGTCCATTGTTCTGAAGCCATACAAGGAATTCACCTTCTCCTTGCACTTATAGACCATTGCCGAGCGTGAGGAGGTAATCTTGACGAGGGCCTTAATATCTTGTCAGACTAAAATCGTCGTAGAGAGGATCAAATAAATACCACCGAAATATATGCACGAGGAGGGTCGGTGTTTCTCATTGCCGGATCGACTTTTGTGACATAATGATACCACCACGAGTGGATCTGGGTGGTCTTGACAGCATTAGTGGCGAAAGGGTTATTGAACATTGCATATCTGCCGGCGATGGGCTTCACTTCGGCAAGAACCAATGATTCGACACCGGAAAGCGTCGGTTGGATACCGTATTCTACTCCAACTATTTGTCCTGTCACCTCGTCAATAGGTTGCACTCCTCCCAAAGCTCTTTCAAGACCACACAGTGCTCACCCCTTTCCTTACGTATTATGTGCTATAATAATGATTAGAATACCAAAATCGTCGTCTCATTATCAGAGTCCATACCTTCTTGCGAGAAATCTCCGAAGTCGTTTGCTCCTCCTCATAATCGTCATCGATTTCAATATGGACCTCTTGTCGACTCGGGGCGTGAGGTTGGGTGCAAGGAGGAGTTAGTTGGCGAAGAGCAGAGTGCTTGCTAGTACATCTTTGAGAGGTGAATTGTGCATTTTCTTCGTTAAGGCGGCGATAATCGTACGTATCAGAAATTTCTGAGAGCTCATTATCGGCATCATCGTCTTGTCTGGATGGTCGATGATTTAAATTTGATGGAGGTGGAGAATGCTTGCGCCTACAAGTCATTTGATTGGAAAGGAGTGTGTAATAACGAAAGAATAAATGAAATATTAAGAGTGTAGATTAAACCAGATACAGAGTGTATGAAAACTGTAAAAGATAAGACGATAATAGTCGTCGGATGGACGTTCTTTATCGTAGATCAACCAATATGGTGGACGTAGCTACCCGTCCTGATATTGGCCGCTCCCGTCAGAACACGTACCATCGCTTGAAAAGAGGTTAGTCTACTGAATTTTCATTCGTCTAAAAAGCGAAAATCGTCGTCAGGAACATTGGGCTGCACACCGCTGACCAGATTAGGGTTGCAACACCGAGAGCACCGGAGTGTGGTGTATGTTTACGGTATAGGCAATGGAGCGTAGTGAACATTTATGGTATAGACCACGGAATTTGTCGTTTCGACAACCAACATTAGATTTGAAAAGTGCATTAGTGCTTGAGCACATCGGCAAGGTAGCTTGAAATGGCAATCATCGTATGAACCTCAATTAGCGTCTGAAATCCCATTGGGTGTAGCGTAGACACTAAATCGCGGACACCAAAAATTATATCTTGGAGCATTTAAGCTTACAATTGAAAACGTCGAGGCGACAACGAATATCGTAATTCAAACTACACAAACACCGCATAAGAAAACCTATTCCATTGCTACCCAATTACCCCAAAATAAACCCAAGCAACAACCAAACCAAACAAAAGTAAACAAATCCCAAGCAAAAACCAAGCAAATTATAACCTGAGCGAAAACCCATTCCCAGTCAAATCCTAAAGCAAATTGCCAACGACGATTTCTATCGTCTCAGGTTTTCTTTCGCTTTTCATTAGGCTTCAGATGGGCTTCCGAACCTGGAGATGGAGGGTTGACGAAATACTTATGGTGGCGCAGCCAATTGACACTTTCCTCCTCCGGATCCGGGGGTAAATAGTCGTCACTCCAAATGGCGTGGCCCCTGTTCTGAATAATCGTCAAATATCGTTTTTGACGAATAAGCCTCCTCGGGATAAGCTTATCCCTGGCCACGAGATTCGCTAGGGACGATGGAAGGCTGCGAGGTCTGGGTCTGGAAGATGTCAATTCGTCGTCGGATTCTTCGCCGATGTCGTCGATAATCTCTTCCTCCTGAGGAAGGATGTCGTCGAGTGGTAGGAATGACCTTCCCGCAAGCATTGAAGTATTCGGAACCTCGTCGTTTCGCAGTAGAACGCAATAAAGCGTTCGGGCTTCCAAATTTGTCGTCAATCGAAGCCATGCAAGTGTTGTATTGTCGTTAAATATGGGAGCCACATCTCCAACTCGCGGTCCTTCATCGTCGCCCGGCTCACATCTAACCCCCCACAATTCCCGAATTCTCCGTGAGGGATCAGACATCAATCATTCACCGTCTTTACAACGGCCAATATCGTAGCCTCGATGATGCTCGTAAGCACTGTGAACAACGAAAGGTCATCCTTATTGGGCTGTTGCCATCGAAAGTACTTTTCTCCATCACGTTTCTGTGCCGTGACGGGATCGACGTATACAATGGTATAATTGAACACTTCCTCATCGGGAGGGGTCACTGGCCGTCGACGCTTGATTGGCGTTATGTACTCATCACCATCTAATTTTATCAGCTTTGAAAAAGTGATCATGACGATGCAGAACGTACCTGATTCGACGTTTCGCTTTCTCTTTGGTGTAATCTCCACTGGCGATGTGCCCTTCCTCCTCCTGATGGCCATTTCCGCAAGGTCATCAATGGCGATTTTGCATTTTCTTCCATCGACATTATTGGCACTAGGATCCGCTTCCCTTCGACGAAATCGCGCTCTCTGACCAGCTAAATCGGGGATTGAATTGATGCAGTGTTTGATCATGCCGTCCCATTGGGCTTTGCTTGCTTCCTTTTTGCCGCGGATACCAAGGCTCGAAGCGATGCTAAAAATCGACTCTCTGACGCAATTGGCCTTCTTGCCTATTGTTCCCTTCTCTTCGTAGAGCCCCAATTATTCCAATGTCCAATTTGATTCCCCGATACCCTTTTCCGCGTCCCATACTTTGAGTTGTTGAATCGGCATCTAGACAATGTTAGTATGTCCAACGACGAAGTTAATCGTTCGAACAGGGCAAAAGAATTTACGTTGAGAATGGGTACTAAATTTAAACGAAACAATAGAGATGGGTTTCGAGGGTTGCAAAGATGGAATTGAACGTCGGCGATATCAACTTGAAATGAGATTAAGGTAATGATGATATGGAGGAATAAGCAGGAAAAGGTGATGAGAAGCAGAATGGAGGGCGAGCGGAAGATGGGAGTATTGTATAGTTCTTCTCGGTCGTCCCATAGTAATCGAGCTGACTAGGTGAAGTTGACTTCCGGAATCCTGGTCTGTGGCGGCAAAGAATTGAGGCATTTCCACGTTCAAATGGCAATTTCGATGTGTCAAACATTCAAATCGGCGTCTCGTCGACGAATATCTAATTGTTAGACATCTACCTCCCCGCCATACACCCCGCAATGATTCCGCCCCGCCATGACGTAGAACCTACTCGGTCAAGTCGAAACCCATTTGCCACGAGTTCAGGTCAGGTACGAAATGCAGTATCCAGGGGACAGTTACCTACCGTGGGAACGCCAAGTTTAGTATTGAGGAGATCGTCGCGACGCGCGGAATCGACGTCTATCATATGCAAGGCATTTCTACTGATTCCCAAGTTGTGATAACTGTAAGACAATTGATGATTGCACTCGGCTGGTGAGGATGAAGACAAAGTGCGATAGGACCCCTTTCGTCGAAAAAGGAAACATGAGGTTAGGGGTTTTACCGGATATCTTCACCCAAAATAAGCACTTATTTTCTCTACTACACATCTCGTCTTTGCGACGACGAAAATATATATACAATGAGTTCGATTAATTGTACACTTTGCAATTATTGCAATAAAGTTTACCATTACACTGGTGCATACATCAATCACCTTCGACGTCACCATTCAGAGAGGGTAAATTACGTGCCTCTGGAGCAGATTCCAGACGAAGGATACACAATTACCACCGATAATGATATCCTACTTCCATCCCATTTATCTCTATGTCCAAATGACCCGTTTCAACTTTCCGACTACAATTCTTCAAGTGAGAACCATGAGAATGGCTACACGGATCCACTACAGCCGACTTTCGAGTCGAATGAACTACAATCGATGACATTGGACTCGTGTGAAGCCGGAAAGGCAATAGATGGTGATTTCGACATTTTGGACGACAAAATCAACCAATAGGCACCGTTTTCTTGTGAGCATGAATATCGTTTGGCACACTGGTGTGTCAAGCACAAACTGAGTAGGGTTGCCATCAATGAGCTGATGAAGCTTCAGGGGGTAAATACGAACTTCACATCTGCATATACTCTGTACACTAAAATCGATGAAATGACCTATGCACTTGGAATTGATTCATGGAAATCTGGTAAAGTCAGTTATACAGGTCTGGCAATTCAGAAGCACTAAGCGTGGACGGAAAGATGCGTTTTTACTATCGAGACCCCGTTGACTGCATCGAATTTCTACTCCAGCAATCTGCATTTAAAGACCATATGGTATATGTACCAATTAAGGATTATAATGAATTGGGGGAGAGAGAGTATACTATGAAGTTCACACATGCGATTGGTGGTGGAATGCGCAGGTATGAGTTTTTATTTCGTTGACGTGTTGTCATAATTAAATGTTCTTCATAGTTGAAAAAGCCTTTCGGCTCCACTATTGTTCCGATCTTTTGCAGCTCTGATACAACGCATTTGACCAACTATTCTCCTGGTAAAAAGGAATGGCCTATCTACCTCAGTCTTGGAAACATTAATTCCACGATTCGATCAAAGCCCTCAGGCCTTGCCAGTGTCGTCATCGCCCTGCTTCCAGTACCTCCGAAGTATCATTACCGTGGTCGTGGAAAAACAGCCGCCATCAAAGAGCAACAAGAATACAATCGGGAAGTGCTTAGACAGGTTTTTGAGATTATTTTTCGTCCTCTTGATGCTGTTTTCGAGAAAGGAAAACCCATGCTCTGTGCTGACAGAAAAATGCGACAATGCTTTCCAATCATCTGTGCTTGGACGGCCGATTACTTTGAAAATATTCACCTCCATGCAATTAAACAGCCAGGTTGCCCGGTGTGTGAAGCCCCGAAATCGTCGTTTGGAGAGGGCAATCAATCTACCTGGCCACACTGTGATTATCGATTATATTTCCGAAAAATGATTCAAGCCACACGATTCGATAATCAAGACCAAAACCATGCACGTGATTATCTCATGGATAGAGGCGTAGCGATGACGGAAGGCGTCTTTTGGAATATGAAATGCGTTTCTTTGCATACATTGATCGTTCCTGATATTTTACACACTATCTATCTCGGTATTCTGAAGCATTTGATGGACTGGATATTGCCATTTTTGGAGTTTCACAAACGAATTGACCGATTCAATGATCTTTGGGCAATAATACCTCATTATCCAGGATTTGCACGATTCAATAAGCCCTACACAGCTGTGACACAATGGAGTGGCAAAGAGATGAAAGCATTAGGCCGTGTTATTGTTCCCATTGACGCGACAACGCTTTTCGATCCTTCTTCGGAGCAGCAAGGTCCATTCAAATCCGCCATGCTCTGTGTCAAAAACCTCATCTACTTTCACCTCATGACTCAGTATCACAACCATACCAATGCGACAATCAAATATATGGAAGACTATCTCAGTGAATTTCATCGTCACAAAGACGTCTTTAGTCGTTTTCGTGCCTAAAAGTCAAACAAGAAGGTTGCCGAAGCTCTGCGAAACCAGCTCGCAATCGATATGCAACATGAGCGCGAGAATGATCCTGCATGGTCACGTCTTTCCGCAGCGGCAAAACGTCATCGCATCGACGAGGACAAAATTCAAATCGATTCAGAAATAGCGTCGCACTTGAGTGATGAGTCTGACTTCAACTTTGTCAAGATGCATCTGTTGAATCACTTTTCAGATCACATACGTCAGCTAGGGCAATTATCAAATGTAAGCTCTGAACTACCGGAAAGGTCGATGTTGGACTTGAAAGATGCGTACCGACAAACAAACCGCCATGAGCCATCTTTCCAGATTTTGAGCACGAAAGCCCAGAACGAGGTGTTCCAATTCAAAGATCTAAATCTCAACGCCGAAAAACGTTGTCATGAAAACCAAAATCTATTTCCCACATCTCCAACAATTCGAATGATGACAAATCACCGGCCAGGAATCAAGTCTCTAGCAGACCTCTCATTCTGGTGTGAAATGCCAAAAGGGGAACTTCAAAATCACATCGCATGGTGTTTCAAAAGATATGGTAACTACACCGGATATGTCGATAACGACAAAGAATTTCGTGGTCTACAAAACGCAACATACAGTCGTTATGATTCTGCAGCCATTCCAGAGACATCATTTCAAGGCAACAAGCAGACGATTCACATTGTACGATGCACTGGAACCAACCAATGGAGGAAGTATAAGCCTCCCCGAAATGATACAGTTTTACTCTGGGATGGAACGCAGGGACAGTTCAAGTCGACTAGAGGACGAATTCCAGCGATATTACGATGTCTTTTCGTCCTTGAGGATATGGAGTCAAATCAACGATCACTTTTGGCCCTTGTCACCACAATGGTTGCAGGCCCAATGCGCGAGGTTCCGGGGATGGTGATTGTTGAGCAGCGAGATCAGACACCTACATTACCTTTGGAGGACGGTAGTTATCGTCGAAAACCCCTTTTTGGTGTTGGATCGACGTATGTCATCCCTTTACACATGATTCAGTGTGCAGCCCATATGCTTCCATTTTCTTCTGATCCAGATAATAGTCGATGGTTTTTAAATAATACTTTTTACTTAGATGCGTTCAATTTATTGTATGAGTAGATAGGACACTTGAAATTGTCGTTGCGCATATTGTATAAGTCGATCACCTTTATACGTGGAAGAAATTTGTATATTGGTAAATATTAGACATAGCAGTGCGAAATGTGCAGCTCTGACGACGAAATATGGCATCGCGTACAATAATATGTGATATTATCATGAGATCAGGATAAGTGGGAACTAATTCTTAAGCGAGAACCTTAACAATTGACAATGAGTGTTGTTACGTGAGTTGCCAACTTGGCGACGACTATTTGAAATGCTTGCAGTAGGAATTTTCTATGGTGAGGGTGTCAGCACGGGGTCAAATTTCAGTGACGCTTAGAACGTTCAGAACGGTATCAACCGTACCGTACTGTCTCGGTAAGCAAATTAGTTTTTGCTGATGTTGAGGCTGCCTCCATACCTAGAGAGTGTGGCATCAATCTTTGTGAGAATATATTATGGCACACCGGTTCAATTGTCAGCGATCTTCCAAAACCAGACCTCCTTCACGCAATGCAGTTGGGCATGTTAAAACATCTTCTGGGGTGGCTCCAACAACTCATGAAGAAGTTCAAACGACTCCCAAGATACAACGAGCTGTGGTTATCCGTACCGGCATACTTGACAATGACGAAATCCAAGAAATTATATGAGGAGGTCCGCCAGTGGACTGGAAAGGAACTTAGAACAATGAGCCGCTATCTGCTTGCAGTTGTCATCAACGCTCTACCTTGTCCGAACGCCTCTGAAAAATGAACATTTAAAGATACAATCCAATGCACCTGAGCACCCCTTGAGTTTTACCACTACTGCCGATACCCGTCCCATGATGAGGATACCTTGAATCTTATGGATGATGCTCTGCGTCGCTGTCACAACTTCAAACATGTCTTCCTGCAATATTGGGCGCACAAGAAAACAACTGAACAATCGAAAGAGTTGCAGAAAGAGCTCAATAATGAGCGAGACGCAGATATGGGCAATTACAGAAATTGCTCTACCAATGAACGCAAACGTCAACTCGATGACTGGAACGATTGGATAAAGTTGGAAGTGGTTGATCACCTGGAGCAAGAGTCATCATTAAACTTTCCAAAACTTCATCTAATGACACACGTCTGGCAATGTATCGAGCGATTTGGGGCGTTGCAGCAGTAGTCTACTGAGGTTGGCGAAGTGGCTCACAATACTCAAATCAAAGATGGGTATCGGGCCTCCAATAAGACCGGAGATATCTATCCGCAGATCATCAATTATTATCTCCACCGAGATGCGGCAGTACGGCGAATGAACCTCGATGCAAATGGTTTCAGCAACGTTACGAGTAGGCCACCCAAGCTGGACAAGAGATATCAGACTGCTGCAATTGGCGGAAGCAGTACGGGGGGTTCCGAAGTCAAGCGACAGGTGTTGTTTGGCTCGATAAAGAAGGGAGTAACTACGTTCGGAGATATTTGCAATTCATATAGCCATGACAATATTCTCCAGAGTTGTCTGGTCGACTCGACATTAGCATATTTGAACGTCTCAAAGATATATATCGACATAGATAACCTGCGAACGTTCCAGGCTGCCTTATTCCATACTATTGAGATCCCTATCACAGAATTCAATGGCCAATTGACATATGAGAAAATTCGGGCTACTGGAGAAAAGGAATGGTATACGGGACCACTGAGAAACGATTGGGTATGGGTGAAGATGGCCTGACAACATCAGAGATTTCCTGAACCTGCTCATAAAGCATTGCAGGGGCGCTTGCCATACCAATTACTTCATATTTTCAAACTCCATATTCCCGATCATGTGTTATATTTCGCATTTGTGCTGGTGATGAAACCATTCCATGGAGGATTGCCAAATACCATCTCTTCGATGGTCAGAGTTGTTCCAGCATAGGGAGAGAATACCTACAAAGTGCTGGCTGCAGGCCACATCTGCGGCGCTGCTCATCTTATACCTGAGGTTCCATCCACTTCAAAGGAGACTAACTCTGGCTGGATTGTAAATAGTCATATTGATTTGAAAACATGGAATACGATTTATTATGTAATGCAGGAGGAGTTGAACGAGGCGCTCGCTGGTGGGGGAAAAAGGCTTTGGCAACGCAAATAGCTGTTTAGACAATTTCACAAGTTGTACATATGTTTGCCAAATAGATACTAGTCATTGTTTCCATGTGCCATTCAAAGACTTCGTCCAGAGTTGCCAAAGCAGCAACTCTGGAGATAAGTCAATTCACGATGTAATTTACACTACGTATAAGGATAGTAACGGTAGATTCACTACCAATGTAAATAGTTGTCGTAACAACCTTGCAAGGTGCCTGTATAATGGTATATAACTTGCCGACGAAATACATCGATTGAATTTCCATGATCTAGGGCTTGAGCGACCGTGAGTTGTCTAGAAGAAGTGAATGGATGCGTAATGATGATACGCTGTTGCAAGCAACTCTGGGTGAGTTATGAGATAAGTAAATTGACGATATAAATTACACTACATATAAGGATAGCGATGGTAGATTGTCTACCAATGTAAATAGTTGTCGTAACAATATTTAAAGGTGCATGCGCAATGGAATATAACTTGCCGACAAAATATATCGATAGAATGTCCATGACCTAGGGCCTGAGCGACCGCGAGTTGTCTATTGACAAAGTGAATGGATGCGTAATTATGATACGGTGTTGCAGATAGGGCTGACCTCGCTTACGGTTGCACTAACAAATCCAAGCGTTGCTATGAATACGACTATCAGTGTGGTTGCCACCTACGTACACTCCCAATGCACGCACTGCAAAAGTCGCTTACATAGACGAGTATGGTACCTATGTAGGAGGAAATATTTTCCTGATGTAGGTGCAGTTCAATTCTCAAACATCTCTTTGCCACAGCCGTATTTCATCTGAAGGGTTTGGGCCTCCAGCAGATTGGTTCTGAGAGTTCAGCGCATCTCTTTCAGGCCTAACTGCCATGGTCATATAGATTTTTCTACTCAGTATTACATCTCGATATTGACATCTCAATAGATACCCTTATGGACTTGGTTATTCTGTATCCCATTCTATTGAACCTTGTAAATAATCCAAATACTGTTAGCCTTCCGAACCACTCTGAACTTCGTTCCATGATAACTTCAATTGGTATAACATCTGTCATCCGGTAGCAATCTTAATTGTACCCAGTGTGGCCTTCGTCCCCTCAGTAGTCTTTTTGGTAGGTCTTGCTTCTGATGAGAGCCATTCGTTTGGTTCAGTGAAGTCTCGATATCATAATCATTGACTTATCGTTGGATGTCTGGTTCACATCACTGTAATGGTACATTATATCAACACTTCCTGTACAGTAATCGTTCACATTTGGAATTATTTCTGGTACAGTCATCCCCCTCTTCCTGGTTAAAGCTCTGTCGATGACTGTCCAATATTGATCCTAATGCTAGTGTCGATCCTTTCACAAATTGTCCTGAAGTCTCTAATCGATTGTTGTTGAATCTAATCCTCCGATTTGCTATCGTAGCTCGATATATAAATACCTCCAGATGGAAGCCGGGATCGTGGTTCCCAACAGTTCTTCGGTAAGTATTGAATTCGTATATGTGTGTATCTGCATATAATTGCTAGTCTCATAGCCTGACATACAAAGTAAATCTTTCTTAAAGAAAAGGAGAGTTCCAAACGTAACCTTACCATAAAACTTAATTGACCCAACGTCATCCATCTCCGGCTAATCATAACTGGCCATCTATATCCCGGGTATATATATATATTCTCATACATTACACCTTTCGTAGCTTCCCCTGTAGCTCTGTAAGGTCTACAAGATCATCTCTTCTGACCTGCATGCACTTCTGATTGGCTTTCATCAGCAAAAACCGATTTTTGTTGATTAAGGCTATTCAACGTTCTGTGCCCATGAATGCCGAAACACAATGTGCGCGTTTGCAAGAATGAGACTCAGGGGTGCATCGTGGCAAATATGTAATGAGACGTTCAGAACGCATTCATGAATGCTTCATGAACCTCGCTAAGCAAAGCGGAAATTAATTTTTTCACCCTTTACGCTTCACAATTAAGATCACAAATGCAATTTTCAAACTAAAGTACACTTGTATATAAGTTCTCATTAAACTAAGATCCAGCCTCCGACACTAATTACAAGCTTCACAATCTGATTTTATCTCTACCACACTATCTGACAATAATACTAGGAGTAGAGCAGCCAGTGGAGAGCCAATAATGGACGTACCCTAACGTGCTTGCACCGGCTTAATGTACTCGGCGAGACAAATCGAATGGCCCTATCCACGGGTTAATTGGAGTTGAACTGCAAAAGTTAGATGAATTGAACAGGAGGAGGAGGAGGTGGTGGAGCAGTGGAGCAGCCGGTCGAGAGCCAATAATGGACATACGGTGCTTGCACCGTCTTGATGTACTCGTCAAGGCGAATCGATTAAGCGTACCTACGAGTCAATCGGAGTTGATCTGCAAAAGTTCGATGGGGGTCAGTGCTGCAGGAAGAGGAGGAGGAGGAGGAGGAGTAGTAGAGCAGCTGGATGAGAGCCAATAATGGATGTACCCCAGCGTGCTTGCACCGTCTTGATATACTCGGCGAGACGGATTGAATGGCCCTATCCACGAATTAATTGGAGTTGAACTGCATAAGTTAGATGAATTCAGAGGGAGGGGGAGGAGGAGCAGTAGAGCAGCCGGTCGAGAGCCAATAATGGACGTACGCAAGCGTGCTTGCACCGTCTTAATGTACTCGGCGAGACGAATCGAATGGCTCTATCCACAGGTCAATCAGAGTTGAACTGCAAAGGTTAGATGAATTCAGCAGGAAGAGGAGGAGAAGAAGGAGGAGCAGTAGAGCAGCTGGTCGAGAGCCAATAATGGATATACGCCAGCGTGCTTACACCGTCTTGATGTACTTGTCAAGGCGAATCGATTAAGCATATCCACGAGTCAATTGGAGTTGATCTGCAAAAGTTCGAAGGGGTCAGCAGTGGAGGAGTAGAGAGATAAGGCTTGGTGCAGCAAGTGAATAACTTTGGTGTAGCATATAAAATGTGGTTCGTAAATAATGATGGTGATAGCGATGGTGATGGTGATGGTATAGCGATGGTGCTGGTGGTGGTGATAGTGATGGTGATGGTAACAATGGTGCAAATAAAGGGTAGAGCAAGCAAAATTAGAATTCAGGGTTTTCAGGGTGATGGCGATGGTGATGGTGATGGTGATGGTGATGGTGATAGTGATGGTGATAGCGATGGTGATGGTGATGGTGATGGTAACACCGGTGCAAATAAAGGGTGGAGCGAGCAATATTAGAATTCAGGGTTGTCAGGGTGATGGCGATGGTGATGGCGATGGTGATGGTGATGGTGCAAATCAAGGGTGGAGCAACTGAAATAAGGCTTCAGGGGTTCGAGGGTGTTGAGAAATTTCTAAGTCCAAAATCTGTAGGGACGAATTATACCCTGGCTGGGATGGAATCATCTACATGACTTTTTCAAACAGAGTGGATCTTGCCATGGTTAGCTACTACTCACTGATCAGAAGACCGAATTGGTCATCTCAGCAATAATAATAAGCTTGCAACAACATAATTTGAGTAAATACAGTACCAGCTGATTGCAGAAACCTCAGAAACCTGGCAGAAACCTCAGAAACCTCAAAAAGAGAAAAGTCTTTTTGCTGATGTTCATAGGACTGTCTTCTTCTCATCTAGGCTGAGGAACATTGTTTTTCATATCACACTTCTGTAATTCATCTAGTAATATAATGTCCATCATTAGCAAATACCCACTCATTAATCCATCCATATGGTATGGGATCGTAAGTCATATTCTAGGATCCAACACTTCAGCACACGATCTTTTTCTATACTATTTCGGAAATACCACTACGCACCACCATAGGCCAGTACTTCTGCCCCCATATCGTTATTGAGCAGTAGGCTCGTACAAACATATCTACCAAATAAGAATGACTCTGGGTGCCTTGCTGACTTTGCAGTTTGCAGCCCATTTGTTTGTGGATAAATGGTAATTTGACATGGTATCGTCATTTTGTTGACCATTATTTCGATTTTCTTTTCATGGATTTGGAAGGGATTCCTTGAAGTAAAGTATTGAGTAAACCATATGTGGCTGTAATAGCATCTGTGACATAATCGGTACATATAGTATTTCAAGTACCTGTTCGTCATTTCAGCGTGTATCTGAAATGTTTTGACATAGCTTCCCATTCTGGTATTGTGTCTAATCGTAGACAGATATCATCTCTAACATCAGCAAAAAGAGAAACAGACATTCTGAGCATTCTAAGTATTTTGGAGGTTTTTGAACATTCGTGTTTTTGTTTAGTTGATTTTGTAGCGTCCAGTAATGGGAATGATGCTGAGTAATATTGCATCCAAAACTTGACGGGATTTCCAAACTTGGTATAGTGTTCCAAAATAGGTATAGCCTACTTGGATACATTTCTTAATTGCTTAAAGTCAGCTACTTGTATTTTTAAAAAATGTAATGAACGTAGAATACTTTGCTGAGTCATGACATGAAACTAGATATTAGTATTTAGAAATGACAAATCAAAAAGGAACTAACGAAAATAGGAAATAATGTTAAAGATATACAGTTATTTGTTAATTATAGCTGGAGGTATTCTAAATATGGTTAGTATCATTATGATTTGTCATGAAGATATATAAACCAAAAGTTTCATAATATTACTAAGAAAGCATTAGTATGTCTATTACATATTTCATTTTTAAAAGTAGACCGACTTTCAACTATAAAACAATGTAACAGACTAAGCTATTCCCTTTTGGGAATACTATACCAAGTTTGGAAATCCCACAAAGATATGAAAACAATTTTACAGAGTATAATTCCGGCCAAAGTACACTTCATAATCGAGAAAACGAGATCCTAAATTTTTTAAAATGCTCAGAATGGTTAGAATGCCTTTTCATTTCTTGCTGATGAACGTCTGTACTGGCCGGTCTGACTCTGTAACTGCTCTATTCATATCACTATAATGTGTAAACCAAGATGTAAATTGAAACGATGGAGCAGTAGATGTTGTGAAATCCAGGAGGTCTTGTCATGAACAGTTCACCCATGGAAGAGCCAAGCCCTGTCACCCAGTCACTCCTTTCTTGATGCAATCAGTAGGTAGCTTACATTCAAGGTTCCTATGTGGATGCTCTTCTGTAGCAAATACTACTGCTGCTCTCTGCTCACCTATCCATCGCCTGGTACCTATATCACTATCAGTAATACTTTCCATAGTTGCATCCAGCAGCCCTGTACGAACTTCCACTCTTAGGAAGAATATCCATCGATGACCCCCCCCTTGCCAATAGATAGTCTTAAATCATAGCACCAAGTATTTGTATATATATACAAGGCTCGGAGGCGGCTTTGCTGCCTTGGTTTTTTAGGTAGGAAGACGGCTCTCGGGATATACTCTGAACTAACCAATGACGATTGTTTCCCAGGGATCACAGTTCTGTCGGTGGATAAAGGAGGACCATAATTATCATTATGTTGTTTAGTCTGTGGGAGTGGAGATGTAGAGCTGTGGCTTTCGTCTGCCTCTGTGGCTTGTTCAAATCATATGTAATTGTTTAATCTTATGAGGCTGGATACGGCCTTAAATATCTTCCGTAACAGTAACTGAAATCTCCTAATAGTATTCGTAACATAGATAACTCGAAGGAGTCTCGAAGAAGGGTAAATGTGATAGTAATTGCCATTGGTAGCATCGATAAATCTTTGGCAATCTCGCACTTCAATCTTCCATAAAAGAGGTGATTCTCATAGTATTTGGGCTTCTGAGCTCTGTAGTCCTTGACAGTGTGTGATACTACTGGCGAAATGTTGATCCTCCAAAGGTCCACTTCACTCAACGGATGTGCTCGATTATGCTTCGTGCAATTATAATCTTATCGATTTGTTTATCATTGTCGGCTGGTTTATTGTTGTCGACTTTGCATACGGTATGAAATTTCGACGAATTGATATGTTGAAGGGTATCGTCGATTGCTAGGTCACAGGCACTTCATGCTCCAGTGACTGCCATCCATAGTATGTGACTCGTCTTGATGGTTCACATGCGATTGCGTATCTTGGAAGAGGTTGGAAGAAATCTCTGGAGTAATGTTGGAAGTCATCTCTGGAATAAGGCCGACTTCAGAATTGCCAATGACGTATTTCTTGGGGCCACATAGGCTTTGGAATCATTCCTGAAATTCTCAATTGACTCAGATGGATAGTAACCTATCCGATATCATCGGTCTCATGATTGGGAGCTTTTATGTTCACGTATTATGAAATTGTTGTGATTGAATTTGTTGATGACGTATCTCCTGGCCGATTGGCGTCAAGAATCAACTCGTCATCATATCTGCTTCTGTTGACCTCAATTGGATAAACATATCAAGACTCTTTGCTTCTGCAATCGGTATGTCTCAGATCAGTATGATATTTCGTTCAGATCTGTCGGAACAGGTCGCAAATGAATAATTCATGAAATCCTGTAAGAGAAATATATCCAATTACTAAACTGATAAAATACTGTAAGGGCGTACGTCCGTGTACGGTCTCATATAAGAGTATAAGGGTAGATACGATTACAAACAAGAATAAGTGAATATAATAGAGTAGTATGAATGTAAGATTATTGCTGCAGTATAATTGCACTTGTGCGTACAGTATAAGTACGCTGCAGGTTATCCGGATCTTGGCTCGACCAATCATGCTGCTTATATCCAGCCAAGATATGGATGCAAGTAAGGTGATTGGCTGCTATTATATCAGTTCGTCAATACACAAACTGCTAGCAGTTTATTACCAATACTAATTGTTATCCAAACAGGCCTATATATATTTCTATCTTTACTAGTACAGTTACGAATATCCTCTTTGTCGTATACTATGTACATGCCTATTTGTCTCTCTCACGACTACTATAACGATACATAATTCCAATTGAAAAACTCTAGATCAGTAGTATTATTACGGAAATAAGAACCTTTGTTTCCACTTGATACAAGATGAGTATATTTCCAGACTCTTATGATATGTACAATCCACAAATTATTGCTCTGACTGGGACAATTGCATAGATATACCAGCCATTATATAATCTCAGTTGGCCACTCATATATACTTTTACAGCCGTTACATCTGCTAGAGCCTAAATTTCAAGTTTGTCTGGATCTTTTAGTTTGAACATATGTTCAAAAGCAGATGTTCCGAGTCCCTTCAGAAATTCATATCTGGTATCAGTTCTGATCTAAACGAAGTCATTGTATACATTGCAAGGACAAATCACCATGCTAGTACTTCTTGAGTTCATTACAGTGAAGCCAGAAATCTGATTCTTGTCATTCGGAATGTCACTCAAGGTTGTAGAGATTCTAAACTTGTATATCAAGTTGCTTGGATATCTTAGTTGTCTAAAGTTTGATTTCTTATTATGTGGAGTGTCAAATATACATCTTGAAATGATAGTATCACTGCCTGTACCTGGCTAGAATGTCATTAAATATCTCAGAAATCAGTACTTGTTGTACAAGGCCTCACAAGATAATTGGTGATTACAGATACTGTTACTCAATTAACTTGTCCCATATAGCAAGGTATTAGACCATGATTTGGGGCAATTAAAGTTCCCATCACTGGCAATCAGCAATCCTAAGATATTGTAAAGACGTACGCCCTCGAGTGGGTAGATATGTATATATACAGTTCCAAACGGAATAAGTGATTAAGAGGATGATGTCAATTGTAGAGTAATCTAATGAAGACAATCACTTGCATGCAAAAAGCACTTTGTGAGGTGATTATATATGTAATGCGTTTACTCAATCTAGACAGCCAAGTATACCATGGGGGCCAGGTATACTTACGAAAGCCAAGTACACATATCACTCCAAGTGAACTTACGAGGCCAAGTACAGTTGCGAGGTGAAGTGCACTAACGAGACCAAGTGCAGGCGTGAGGCCAAGGATATATATGAGGCCAAGCACACCTGGCACTGCCATTATATGATCCCGCTCTTAATCAGTAGACCTCCTGGGATACCACTAATATAGACATAACGAAAGACAAGATATGGTGTGCACACCTTCGTCTGTTGGCATAGGTCCTGTAACCGATCGGTGCCATCACGGCAGTCTCACAGCAGATTCGATGCACCGGGAAATCCACCTCCAGTGGTAGGTGGTAAAACACCTGCCGATGGCATTTATACTAGACCATTTCTATAAGTTGAGGTAATGGTGGTGTCAGGTGCACATGGGCTCCTAAGCGCACTTGGCCCTCGTAAGTGCACCTGGGTCCCAAGCGCACTTGGCTCTCGCAAGTGTACTTGGCTGCCGAGGCCGGGTTAGCGCCCTTCATACATAATCACCTCGCGAAGTGCTTTTGGCACGCTAGCGATTATCTTACCCACATATAAATCAATTATATTCATATATCCACGTTTGCAACCGTATCTACTCTTATATTCTTATACGAGGCTGTACATAGACATACGGCCTTACACTATGATCACTTTTCAGTCACCAGATACGTTTCGCTCACGGGATTTCGTGATTTCCTTACTTTTCGACGCGTCGCGACACGCCGTAACCTCAGCATCCGAGAACTATTGCTAGATTGTGGATACAAGATAAGTAATCATCCAATTGAGTTGATTGACGATAGTAGGGATGATTCCGAGATGATTTAGACATCAATCAGCCCCAAGAGACGCGTTACCTGCCACGATAGGTACTCCTGAGAACTTGAAAACTCTCTTCTCGACCTACAACGAGTATCATCACTTGAACGATGAATGAGGATAAGTACACCTGTCAACCGAGCCAATTGACTACTACAGAGATCATTCTGAGACGATTCGGAGATCAATCGATTCGAAGAGTCTCATCTCCGACCGCGATTGTTATACGTTCACACACATACTCGCACGACCTAGACTATTTGGGGGTCAATCGATCCCGAGAAACGAGTCACTGGCCCTTATGGCCACTGCTGAGAAGACCTCGAAACAGGTTTAACGAGATCCATCGGATACGAACGGACGATCGAGACGAATCGAACCTAATCGAATACCTAGTGCTAGCAAAGCCTCGATCGACATCCACTTCACCGAGGATAAACACGAACGATTACGTTCCTACGAACTGAGCGGAAGCTCTTAAGCGAACTTGACGATTACCTTTCCTCCGAACTGAGCGGAAGCTCCGAAGCGCACCTACGATGCGTTAACATCTAAGAATGAAACTGCAAGCTCACTTACGGAGCGTCAGTATTGCACGGAAGTGCACTTACGGAGAAAGATTACCGATGGGCAGAGTTCAAGACGCTGAAAGTGGAACTGCGGTCGCAGATCGTGCTACAACTCCGAATGGAAAGTATAAACCCAGAAGGTTCTAAAGTGGCCAGCAGAAGAGGAAACTATCAGTGCCAACTCGATTCAATTTTGTCAAACAAGTCAACCAAACCGTATCGCCAAACCAGTGAATACAGATATGTGCCCATACGATGGCATACGAAGCGGATTCCTACAAATACGATGGAGATTACTTGGTTTAATTGTAGTCGGCAATCTGAGGATCCATGGGGCTACTGGAGGATTGACCAGCTGGGCACTCTTCGGAGACCAGCGGATTCCGTATGTATATACAGTTTGAGGTTTAATTCATACTTGTCGTATCCCCAAGAGGGAATCGACGTTATTTGCTTGTCAGACAGTCCCAATCAGGTGAGACAAGTACGTGATTCACTCTGGCTTATTCGTACAAATGGTGGCAGCTGCGGTGGACACACTGTGTGAAGCTGGTATTGGGGTTGCCTTGGTACAAAGCCAGGAATCCTGACGTCGACTTGCAAATGTGGTCGACTTTTGGCTCTGCGAACCCCAGGGGGAGCGGAAGTGGTGGCAGTGGACCAGGAAGACCAACCAGAATGCCTCGGGAATGCACCAGGATCTACAGCTAGGGAGGAGACGTGTTCCGAAGGTGGCTGTACTCCAGATATTCAAATAATTGGAGCTACTGCCTTCGACGATCTATTGGCCAGGGGGAGGTCATCAATTGACGTTCTTCCTTAGAGTGGAAGTTCGTACAGGGCTGCTGGGAGCGACCATGGAAAGCATCACCGACGGTGAGATAGGTACCAGGCGCTGGATGAGCGAGCAGGGAGCAGCAGCGGTAGTTGCGGCAGAAGAGTTACCAACAATGCGGAGCTTGAATGGCTGCTACCGGCCCGCCGAGTCACAAAGGGAGTACCGGACGACGGTGGGTTTTCCATCGAGGATAACTCGTTAATGACAAGGCCTCCTGGATTTCCGCAACATCTACCACTCAATCTTTTGCACATACAATTGGCTAACACATATATGGAGCAGTTACAGGGTCATACGAACCTGTACAGATGTTAGGGACGATATCTACCCAGGATTAGATGGAATACCGGAACGCGAAGCCATGTCAAAACATGATAGATACACACGGAAATGACGAACAGGCACTCGGAACGCTGAATGCATCGATTATACCACGGACGCTTCACGAGCCACATACGGCTTACCGAATACTTTACTGCAAGGAATTACCTCTGAACAGACGATCGAAATGATGGTCCACGAAAAGACGATTTTCCAATAGACAGACGAGCCGAGACTGCAAAGTCACCACCTTACACAGAGGCATTCTCATTGGTGGTTATGATCGTACGGGCCTATTGCTCTACTATGATCTGATATGGTGGCGCGGTGTGGTATTCCCGAAAAAGTGTGGAATAAGATCGCATGTTCAAGAGCCGGATCCTAGATTTGGATTTAAGATCCCATGCCATATGGACAGATCAATGAGTGGGTATTTCCCTATGATGGATGTCATGTCACCGGATGGATAACAGAAGAAGATATCAAGGACTATCTTCCTCGGGCTGGATGAGAAGACGGTCATGCGAAAGCGGATCTTAAGGTCAGTAATGATTAACCTTATAGAGTTTACAAAGCTACAGGAGAAGCCACGAAATGTGGACTGTACGAGTGCAAATTTGCACGTTCCGGAACGAATAGCCGGAGATGGATGGTCATGGCCGGAGATAGGTCAATTTATTTATATGGCGAGGTTACGTTTGGAACTATTCCCTTCTTCAAGAAAGCTTTACTTTAGATGATAAGCTACGAGACTACCAATTAAGTGCAGATACGCACATATACAAATTTATGACGTACTGACGAAATGATCAAATCAAGATCCCAGATACAATTCAGAGATATTTTACATATCGAATCACGATGGCAATTTGAGGTATTAGGATCGACACAAGGATCGATACGAGGATCAGCATCAGAATTGGCGAGTCGTTGACAGAGCTCCGATCACAATGAGGGGGATAACATTACCAGGAATTCAGAAACGACTCACTGCAATTGATTACCGCACCGGAAGTGCTGGCATCAAGTACCGTCACGGTTAAGTGGACCAGAAAAGTCAATGATTACGATGCCGAAGATTTATCACGGAAGCGAATCCTACGATGACCTCCTACCGGCGATAAAGAAGGCCCAGGCAACTGATCCATTGGCGGTCGATGTCTCAGGTAAGCTAGTCGATAACCCAATGGCCACAGCCGAAGCCACAGCCGAAGCCGAAACCGAAGACGAGAACCAATGGAGTGTCCTCGCTGGAGCTCTGACCTGCGAGGGGAAGATATATGTCCCGGCGGACGATGCTCTCCGCGGTAAAGTGATAAGCCTCTTTCATGACAACCCTGAGCCGGTCACTTTGGAGCTCTTAAAACTGCTGAGTTAGTCTCTAGGGATTTCTATTGGCCTACGATAGTCGCGTACATAAGGAAGTACGTCAGCAGCTGCGAAGTACATCAGTGACTGTGAAGTAAGTCAACAAGATCAAGTGCAAGTGCACCGAGAAGCCTGCGAGCGAACGAGCAGTCAATGGCTACGCTACTCGTCTTCATCACCGAATCTGAAGCACAAACAGCTGCAAATGATTGTATGAATGGAATCAACTGCACCCCGTGCTAGCGGCAGAGAGCCAGCCAAATCAGCAGTCGGGATGTCAAGCTGCACGTAATGCGAACCGACTGCAATCCTTAATAGACGTATGAGAAGGCTACCGTGTTAGACCTTCAGAGTCGAGAGGGTGAACGCACCGAATTACATGGTAACTATGATCGTGTACGGAGTGCTTACGAATTAGATATATCAACGAACAAATATGTTTTCAATTGGCCTTCATCTCCAAGAGCACAAAACAAAGCCATGACAATAAGTGATTGACGTTGCCGTAGATAGAGGTGGTTAACCGTATCAGGCTAGGTTGTAGAGTGTGCGCCATATAGCTAGGCGTGGAAGGGCATGGCATGTGCAAACTCACTACTTTCATGGATTCAGAAGTCCAAGGCATGGAAATCGGAGAATGGCTGCCTTGATGCACCTGAAGCACACTTGGTTACTTTGTGAGTACGACCTTATGTCACACTTATGAGTTAGATACTGCAACTCGAAAGAGCATGTACGAATACATGTTGACACATGATGACTGCAATTGAGGGCCGAATGAGGCAGACACAAGTCAACCAGCCACCATTGGATCTGAAGCCGAATAGCAACGGAAAGTCAGATCTGGATAACCGATTACGAGTCAATCGGTCAGACACATATCAATGCCGAGAGCAGAGGCTATCACCGATGAGGTCTACCATGTGCTTGAATATACGAAAGCACAGAGACATGGAAATCATATGAATTCGAGAAGCTCTCAAAAGCAGCAGCTATGACCAAGATAAGTACATTATGCAATTACTCTAGTTGACTGCTGCAGCGATGCGATACCGGCCGCGATGGCCTTGCCCCTCAGATGATGTTCACGAACACGTTCAACGAAAGAAATCGTATACGATTGATCGATCGATTAGTCGGAAGTCGAGACTTCGTCCGGCATATCATGTGTCAACTACGATATATCGATGCCGAATGGTACCCGTAAGTCGGCCAATGGCATTTACCTATTCGAGCACTACCGAGATACTACTACGGAGATCAATTGATTGGATTCGGAGAAAACTGGAAGTCCACTTGGACATTCGGAACCATAGACTTGCAAGCTTGCTGGAGCGGCTTCGATTCGGAGGTGGACTTGGAGGAATCAGGGCCAACTGGACATTTCCTTCTTGCTTTCTACTTCTTTTCTTCTCCTTCCCTTCTTATGGATTTCGGCCCGGTACAAATGGCGTCAGCACGGGTTTTACCACCTACCACTGGAGGTGGATTTCCCCATGTACCGAATCCGCCGTGAGGTTGCCACGATGGCACCGATCGGTCGCGGGACTTATGCAGATGTACGAAGGCGTACACACCTAACCTTGTCTTTCTTTATGTATATATATGTTGCAGCCAAGGAGGTCTGCTGATAAAGAGGGGGATGATGTAATGGCGGTGCCAGGTGAACTTGGGCTCCCAAGTGCACTTGGCCCACGTAAGCACACCTGGCTCCCAAGTGCACTTGGCCCTCGCAAGTGCACTTGGGTGGCAAGGCCGGGTAAGTGCCCTTCATATATAATCACCTCGCGAAGTGCTTTTGGCACGCTAGCGATTATCTTACCTATATACAACTCTATTATATTCATATATTCATGTTTGCAACCGTATCTACTCTTATACTCTTATACGAGGCCGTACACAGACGTACGCCCTTACAGTAGAGCAGAAAGAAGAAAGAAAAAATGAAGGAACCATATCGTTTGCCCCAAATCCTTCTGATCTTCCATAACTTCCAAATCCTCCATAGCTCTAACCTAACATCAATCATGGCCACCACTTAGATAGATATTTCTGAAGAAACTCGTCGACTGATTCTTGAGCATTTTCGAGATCCTCTCCCAGCTCCCAGCTCGTACGTAGGTAGTGGAAACTGGTTCACTGAATGAGACAGTGGAGCTTTCAGTAGCATCACATGGAATCGAGAATCTGATAGACCTCCCATTCATTCGTATCATGACAATTGTTGGTTTTGGTTTTGATGGCAGGTGGCCGAAGACGGGCAGCAAATATGTATCAAGCAGGGAGAGGTGGAAGTCGTTGTGTATACACATCGTCGTTGGCAAGTCTCATTTATAAGCATTCCTAATGATAACTTTACTCATCGTATGTTGCCCAACATGCTCGTAATCCAACTTTTTGGATGTTCTCATCATCTTGATATTTCGAGTTGAAAGTCAAACCTTACCTCCGATCTCGAATGTCATGTCCTTGTCGCTTGTGTACATCATCTGGCAGGCTTGACTTTCCAACAACTTTTCTCTCAGGATACAGTGCGTCTCCTCGAGGGCGGTTGCCATGGAGTCCACTTGGGATTGCAACTTTAACCAGGCTGCATTCTTGGATGCCTTGAACTGCATCGTCGGGTGGTAGTTGCAGTTGGTTCAAAAGGGGATCATCCTTGTCGAAGCATGCACAGCGTTGTTGTAGGCAAATTCTGTAAATGGTAACAGCTCCACCCAGTTGTCCTACTCGTATTTTCAGAAAGCCCAGAGGTACTGCTCCATCGTCTGATTCTGTCGCTCCATTTGGCTGGCTATCTCTCGATGAAATACAGTCGATAGTCGATAATCCATCCTGATATGACTGCTGAGCCTCCTGTAGAATCGGCACGTGAATTGGATACCTCGATCGGTGCTGATGATCTTGTCAACGATGTTAAATTTGCAGATCACCTGCTCGAAGATGAGCCTTGCCAGCTCTTGCTTGTTAATATCCTTTCGGCAGGCCAGGTCAGTTGCCATCTTTGTCAGTCGATCAACGATGACTAGGATCTCGATATATTCCGATATGGTTGATTGTGGCAAATGTGTGATGAAGTCCATGGTAATACGTTCCCATGGACATGACAGTGGTGGTGGTGGCAGTGGCATGTTCATTCCTTGGCGGGCAAGCTGCGGAGGCTTGAATCTGTAACACACGTCACAGCAACTGATGTATTTCCTTATGTGCACATCTATTGCAGGACAATTCAAATCCCTAGTGACTAGCTCAGTAGTGTTAAGAGCTCCAAAATGACCGTACTCGGAATTGTCATGAAAGTGACTTATCACTTTACCGTGGCGAGTATCGTCTGCAGGGACATATATTCTCCCCTTGTAGGCCTGAGCTCCAGCGATGACACTGCATTGGTTCACATCATCGTCTTCAGTCTCATCTTTGGCAGTGTCCATTGGGTTGCAACTAGCTTATCCGGGATGTGGTCCGCCAATGTGTTAGTAGCCTGAGTATACGTTATCGCTGATAGGAGATCATCTTAGGGTTCAAGTATCAGGGTTGCCAAAAGCTATCAGACAGATTCCTTGTAGCTGATCTCATAATTGGGCCATCGGCGGAGTTATCTGTACATTCCAAGTGCTCGATTGTGAAGTCGTATGCTGATGAGATCTTGGTCAAGTGTGCTTATCTCCAAGAGAGCATGTTTGACATCAAGAAATACTGGAAATTCTTGGCATCACACTGTAACAAGACATTGTGGTGGATGCCATTCACATAGTGTCACCATTGCAGGAAGGTCTAAACGATAACTAGGAGTTTCCGATTGTTCATATCTGCATTCAGGACAGCCAGAGGGTATTTTCGTGAGTAACAATTTACTGGCTGAATCGTTCCGAAGCCATGATACCCATTCAGGATGGCTGCTATCGCATACCCACTCATATTTGTCTGAAAGATGATTGGCGTAGCTAGGTCGAAGTTCTGCATGGTTGGTACCGCGGACAATACTTTCGTCAGCATTCGGAAGGCCAACCTGGCATCTCTCAGCACTCCCAGTTGGTTGTTGACTTTTCGGTTGACTTCAAATGACCTCTGGTATCTCTGTGGTTCCAGAAATATCTCGGCTCATTGACTCTGTTAATTCTGTAAGAGGAAGGATCACCTTTGCATATTTCCTGATCAACCTGAAATGGAAGTTTATGAGCCCAAGCAGAACCTGAACGTCGTGCACAGATGTTGGAGTATACCAATCCTTGATCATGTAGATATGTTCAGTTTCCATTCTGATACCTTCAGCACTGATAACAAGGCCAAGAAAGCTGACCTCTGAGGTTCCATATTGGAACTTCTCTGCCTTGGAATAGGGTGTAAGGACGTACGTCCTCGTATGGGCGAATATGCGTAGATACGGTTACAAATGAGAATAAGTAATATATATCAATTATGTGGTGTGTAGGTAAGATAATCGCTAGCGTGCCAAAAGCACTTTGCGAGGTGATTATATATGAAAGACAGTTACCCGGCCCTGGCGGCCAAGTGCGCTTGATAGCCAAATGCACTTGCGAGGGCCAAGTACACCTGGCACCACCATTACATCATTCCTCTCTTTATCAGCAGACCTCCTGGGCTGCAACATATATACATGAAGAAAGACAAGATAAGGTGCGTACGCATTTGTACATCTGCATAAGTCCCACGACCGATCGGTGCCATCACAGCGGCCTCAATGGCGGATCCGGTGCATGGGGAAATCCACCTCTAGTGGGAGGTGGTAAAACCCGTGCCGACGCCATTTATACCGGGCCGAGATCCATAAGAAACGAACAGAAGAAGAAAGAAGGAAACCCGAGGAACCGTGCCATTTGCCCCAATCCTCCGGATCCTCCATACCCCTGATCCTCCGTAGCTCCGACCTCGTCGATTCTGGCCGTGGGATAGCTGGAAGCATCCGATTGAACTCGTCGACTAGTTCTTGATCATTCTCGAGGTTCTCTGTCGGCTCCCAGCTCGTGCGTAGGTAGTTGTAAGCGGCCGACTGTACGAGGTAGTGGATCTTCCGGTAGCGTCACTTGGAATCGAGAATCTGATCGACCTCCCACTGGTCCGTATCGTGGACAATCGTCGGTTGCGGTTCCGAAGGTGGCTGGCCGATGGCCGGCGGCAAGTACTTATCAAGCAGACAGACGTGAAACACGTTGTGAATACGCATCGTCATTGGCAAGTCTAATTTGTAAGCATTCTTATTGATGACTGTACTCACCGTGTATGATCCGATTCGCTTGTAATCCAACTTTTTGGACGCTCTCGTTGTCTTGATATTCCGAGTTGAAAGCCAGGCCTTGTCTCCGACCTTGAACGTCATTTCTTTGCCGCCGGTGTACTTCGTCTGGCGGACTTCAGTGTCCAACAGGTTTTCTCTCAGGGTGCGGTGCGTCTCCTCCAGCGCGGCTGCCAAGGTATCTGCTTCGGCATCCGACTTCAAGCGGGCAGAGTCCTTGGGTGCCTTGAACTGCATCGTCGGATGGTAGTTATAGTTGACCCAGAAGGGTGTCATCCTTGTCAAAGCATGCACTGCGTTGTTGTAGGCGTATTCTGCCAATTGTAAGAGCTCTACCCAGTTACCCTGCTCATAGTTGCAGAAAGCCCGGAGATACTGCTCCATTGTCTGATTGTGCCGCTCCGTCTGGCCGTCCTTCTGCGGATGGAATGCTGTCGATAGTTGGTGATCCATACTCATGTGGCTGCAGACCCTCGTGCAGAATCGGCTCATGAATTGGGTGCCCCAGTCGGTGATGATGTTGTCAGGGACGCCGCACTTGCAGAACACATGCTGGACGAAGAGTCTAGCCAGCTCTGGTGAGTCGATATCCTTTCTGCAGGGCAGGTAGGTCGCCATCGTTGTCAGTCGATCAACGATGACTAGGATCCCCGTGTATTCGGACTTGGTTGATTCTGGCAAGTCTGTGATGAAGTCCATGGTGACACCTTCTCAGGGTCGTAACGGTGGTGGCAGTGGCATGTTGATTCCGTGGCGGGCATGACGTGGGGCCTTGATTCGATGGCATACTTCGCAGCCACTCACATACTTCCTTATGTGCGCGCCCATTGCAGGCCAATAGAAATCCCTAGAGACTAGCTCAGCAGTATTAAGAGCTCCAAAGTGACCGGACTCGGGATTGTAATGAAAGAGACTTATCACTTTGCCGCGGAGAGCATCGTCCGCAGGAACATATATCCTCCCCTCGTAGGTCAGAGCTCCAGCGATGACACTCTATTGGTTCACGTTTTCGGCTTTGGCTTTGGCTGTAGCTTTGGCTGTGGCCATTGGGTTATCGACTAGCTTACCCGAGACGTCGAACGCCAATGGGTCAGTAGACTGAGCCTTCTTTATCGCTGGTAGGAGGTCATCGTAGGGTTCGACTGCGACTGCCAGCGTCTCCAAAAGCCATCCGGCAGGCTTCTCGTAGCCGATCTCATAATCGGGCCGTCTCGATGGGCCGTCAGCGGGGTTTTTCGTCGCTTCCAGGTGCTCGATTGTGAAGACGTATGCCGATAAGATCTTTGCCAAGCGGGCTTGTCTCCGGGAGAGCACTTTCGACGTCAAGAAATACTGGCGATTCTTGTGGTCGCACTGTACCAAGACTTTGTGGCGGGCGCCTCCCAGATAGTGTCGCCATTGCTTGAAGGTCTCGACGATGGCGAGGAGTTCCCGATCGTATGTGTCATAATTATGCTCAGCCGGGGAGCACTGTTGAGAGTAAACATTGACTGGCCCAACGGTTCCGAAGCCATAGTACTGGTTCAAGATGCCGGCAATCGCAAAGCCGCTCTCATCCGTCTGAAGGATGATCTGCTTGGCCGGGTTGAAGTGCTGCAGGATCGGTGCTGAGGTGATGGCTTTCATCATCTTCCGGTATGCGAGCTCTGCGTCTCTTGGCCACTCCCAATTTGGCTTTCCTGTAACCTTCTTTAGCAAGTTCGATATGGGTGCCGTTGCCTTGGCATATTTCCGGATGAACCTGCGATTGAAGTTCGTGAACCCAAGTAGAACCTGCACATCCCGCACTGATTTGGGGGTCGGCCAATCTTCGATTGTGGAGATACGGTCCGCTTCCATGCAGACAGCTTCGGCACTCATCACGAAACCAAGGAAGCCGACCTCTGAGGCTCCAAATTGGCACTTCTCCGCTTTGCAATAGAGGCCAAACTCCTGCAGCCACTGCAGTACATTCCGCACGTGCTCATCATGCTCCTTCTCGATGGTGGAGTAGATCAGGATGTCGTCGAGGTAACACATGGTAAAGTCATTAATTTAGAGTCGCAGGCAATTATCGATGTAAGCCTGGAAAGTAGCTGGTGCGTTCGTCAAGCCGGATGGCATGACCCTGTACTTGAACTGACCGTATCGGGTTCGGAATGCCGTCTTGTATTCGTCACCTTCCTTAATCCGAATAAGGTGATAGGCTCCGCGAAGGTCAAGTTCGTCAATATCCTGGCAACGCCAACACGGTCAAGCATCTCTGAGATCGATAGAAGGGAGTACCAATTCTTGATTGTACCCGCGTTGAGAGCTCGGTGGTTCACACAGAGCCTCAAGCCACCGTCCTTCTTGTATGCAAAAAGTATTGGCGTCGCCGCCAGTGATGTCGACCGCTGGATGAAACTATTGGCCAGGTTTGTCTCAATGTAGGCCTTTAGAGTTCTCTACTCAAACTCTGACAGGTTATAGATACGCCCATAGGGCAGTTTGTGCCCGGGTTCCAGGTCGATCGCATGGTCAATTGACCGGTACGGTGGCAGCATCTCTGCCTTGGCCTTACTACAGACCTCAACGAATTCGTTATATTTGGCTGGTATATGACCACCATCGTCGGTTGGTACTACCGGTGCTCCGGTTTCGACCGCTCCATCTGCACACGTTAGTACTAAGATCGTATAAGGGAATGGAAGTGGAAGGTTGGAATCCAGGAGCCCTTGTCGTAACGAGTTATCCTCGATGGGAACCCCCACCGTCCAGTACTTCCTTCGTGACTCGGCGAGCCGGTAGCAGTCATTCAAGCACCTTCACTGTGTAACTCTTGTGCCGCAACTATGGCCGCTGCTCCCTGCTCGCACATCCAACATCGGAGCTTCTCACCTAAGATCTCGCCCTGTAATGATACTCGCAGCAGCCCGGTGCACTCCCCAAATCGTAGGTCGAATGCGTCATCGACCTCATTGCTCTCAAGAAGGTCGTTGAATGCGGTTGCTCCAAGGAAACAAATGTCCGGAGGCTTACCACCGCGCCCCTGCAAAGTTCTGTTCGTATCCGCATACGCAGTTTCATTGCAATTCTCATCCATGGTGGTGGCCTGCGGCCCACTCGTGGTTCGCAAGGCCGTGAGTCAACCGGCTTTCCAGTCCATCTACGGGTTTCGAGCCTTGAACCAAGGTAATCCCAAAACCAAGTCGTATGCCCTCATGGGCACAATTAAGATATCCGATTCGTCAACCGGTGCCAAGCTTTGAAAATACTGAACCGAGAGAGTAGTCTATCTACTTTCTCTTGCAGACATCATCTCGCGGCCATTGAGGCCCGAGGTTGAGATAAATGCTGGTTCATCCCGTTAGCCGAGCCGCCTTCGCAGCCTGGGTGTCATGAAGATACTCGTTGATCCACTGTCGATGCGAGCTTGTACGAGATGCATTTCGCCGTGAACATCTTGGAAAAGTACTTCGTGTATGATATGTGCCGAATCTGGTCGCTCAGTACCGTACAGGTACTGACTCAACATGTGAGCTCTTGGGCTCTCCAAAATAACTCTTGATTTTAATGAAATATGGTGTGCCTGCACTCCGTCCAACATCACCATGAGCGCCTGCGCTCCCAGCCTCTCCAACCCCAGCTCTGTCTGGGCCACCCTCTCTCGCCGAGCCAGGTACCGGGAGAGGTAGACTAGTTTTCTCCTGCTGGGTATCAAACACCCATTGTCGCTTGACTTGGTGGCCGCTGCCGGTGGAACTGCCGGGGCCGCTGCCGCCGGGGTTCAATGTGTCTTAGTCTTGATAGATGGCCCGACAGTATCATAGACACATGTACAACAAGAGGTTGCCGTTGCAGCAGACGCACTTCTTATTGGCGAGGCGGTTGTCGAGAACCTCCCTCGAGACACATGGTAGCCGAGGTATGTCGGTACGTTTGCTACTGCTGCTGCTGGTCTTTCCACTGGAAGTTGTCTCGGTGGGCTCAGAAATTGACGGCCTGAAATTGCGTTTCCTGTCGGTTCGTTTGAAGTATTCTCCATTGCCAGTGGAACTTCCAGTAGGCCGCTTCTGTTGATGTTGTTGTTGTTGTTGTTGTTGTTGTTGTCTCCTGTTCGCCCTTCCCGGCCCGGGTTGGAACTCCGCGGCTGCTGCTCGGTCGAAGAGCTTGTCGATGCTTCCGAACCTCCCATTTGTTGTCAAGAGTTTAATCTGTGATCGTAACCCAGGCTTCATCCCCATCCAGGCCATTTCGTATAACCCCTTAGGGTCCTGTTATTCGCCACATTCGGCTTCTCGCCACAAGGTACGGAGCCAGTTGGCCCATATCTGAACTGGTTTATCCTAGTCATGGAATCCCTGATCGAACTCTCGGTAGGGCCGCATGGCTGCGTTCAGTACCCGGTCGGGGTCGCCGTACATCTTTTGCAGTTGCTCAATAAACAGGTTGAAATCGTTCATAGCAGGGTGGTTCGAATTCCGTAACCTTTGGCTCCAAGTGACTGGGTCCTCCATCTTCGTTTTTCGTTGCGAACGATCCTTATGGCCACTCCAACTGCCAAGTAGATTTAGGGTGTATTTTACTTGATCCGGTGCGCCGTTCGGGAAATGATGATGGTGAGAGTCGAAATTTCGACGGAGAACACTGATTAAGTTATCCAATTCGGAGGTGCCCCCGCAGTATCGCTCGGGGTCGACCATCTTAAAGATTCCGGATGTACTGCACTCCTGCTCTGCATCTGGCTCCCTAGCAGCCTCTCGTTCCCGAGCTGCTTCTCTCTCCTGGGCCCATTCCGCTCGTTCGGCTGCTCTCGCGTCACATTCGGCCTGTCATTCGGCTCGCATTTCAGATTGTTGCTTGAAAAGGAGCTTCAGCATCAATGGATTCTCGGTGCGCATGTCGTGATGATCATCTTCGGTAATCATTGATGAGAAGTCGATGTTGTCGTCGTCATCGTCTCTGACACGTGTATATTCCCGCTCATGATTGAGATCACCGTCATCGGGATTCGGATTTTCGTCGTCGGCATCGAGATTATCATTGATCGCGGCCTTATCTGTGATTCCATCCGCCGGTGGAACCGATGGTCTCTCGACTGGAGCCCATTGCCTGCTAGACGACGATGCATGCAGAGTTTCCTCGCTTTCGGGATTGTCAGTGACGTGTAATTGACTTCTAATTGACTTCTTTGCTGCAATTGGGGTGTAATTGAATGTAGATCGTCTGTGTTTCTCTATATATCGCGACACGTCGAAAAGGTAAGGAGATCACAAAGTCCCGTGAGCGAAAAGTATCGGGCTAGTGAAAAGCGATTATAGTGTAAGGACGTACGTCCTCGTATGGACGAATATACGTAGATATGGTTGCAAACGAGAATAAGTAATATATATTAATTATGTGGTGTGTAGGTAAGATAATCGCTAGCATGTCAAAAGCGCTTCGCGAGGTGATTATATATGAAGTGCGGTTACCCGGCCCTGGCGGCCAAGTGCACCTGAGAGGCCAGGTGAGCTTGGGAGCCAAGTGCGCTTGAGAGGGCCATGTGCACCTGGCACTGCCATTACATAGGGGCCGACCTCTGGCAGCTGTTGTAGTACTGTCTATACGTCCTTGTCGTGCTACTCCTTGTCAGTAGAGTAGAGTAAGGGGTTAGTGAGAAAACATAGGTCAAAGTCTTCAATGTAAGGTCGCAGGCAATCGTCGATAAATGCCTGAAATGAAGCCAGTACATTTATCAAGCTGAATGGCGCAAGCCTGTACTCAAACTGACCGTATTGTGTTCGGAATACTGTCTTATATTCGTCATCTTCATTAAAGCGAATAAGGTGATAGGCACCATGGAGATCAAGTTTTGTAATTATACAGGCACTGCCAACACAGTCAAGCCTCTCTGAGATCAACAAAAGTGGGTCCCAGTTTGTCACAGTTATCACGTTCAAGGCTCACTAGTACACACAGAGTCTCAAGGCACCGTCATTTGTCTTCACAAAAGGTATGGGTGCCACTGCCGGTGATGAGGATTGCTGGATGAAATTATTGGCTAAGTGAGTCTCGATGTAGGTCTTTATAGTTCTCAGCTCAACATCCGACTGATACTAGATACGTCCTAATGGCACCTTGTACCTGGGATCCAGGTGGACCACATGGTCAACTGACCGGTACAGTGATAGAATCGCTGCCTTGTCCTTACTAACGACCTCAACAAACTCATAATATTTGACGGGTATAGGACTACCATCATCAGTCAGTACTACCGGTACTCCGGTCCCATTCGTTCTATTTACATATGTGTGTATTAAGTTCTGATAATAGAATGGAAAAGGAAGTGTCATGGAAATCATGACTCATGGGTCTAATGGCCATCCACAACGGAATCAATGCGGCGCAGCCGGTAAGTTCCATTCTTGACTTTGTGAGCCAGTAGTAGTAATTCAAGCCCCACATTGTTGGTAACTCTTCTGTCGCAACTACCGCCACTGTTCTCTGCTCACCCATCCAGTATCGACGTTTCTCACCTGGGATCTCCATCCATGATGATGCCTTCAGCAGCCCGGTACACTCCCCAAACCATAGGGTGAACACCTTGTCAACCTTCTGGCTTTCAAGGAGGTTGTCAAATATGGTTGCTTCAAGCAAGCAACTGTCCGGAGACTTACCACTGCACCCATGCGAAGTTTCGGTGGTGTCTGCACACGGGGCTCCATTTCGATTTCCTTTCGGGGTGGTAGCCTGCAGCCAGCTATAGGTTGGCGAGGTCATATGTTGACTGGCTTTCCAGTCGATATTCGAATTTCGAGCCTTGAACCATGACGATTACAACACCAAGTCGTATGCTCTCATGGGGACAATCAAGACATCCGCTTCATCAATAGGTGCCAAGATTTCGAAATATTGAACTGAGAGCCTAGTCTTTCGACTTACTCCTGCAGATATCATCAAATGGCCATCGAGGCCTGAGGTTCTGATGAATACTGATTGGCCCTGTATGTCAAGCTGCCTTTGCAACCTGGATATAATGAAGATACTGATTGCTCCACAGTCAATGGGAGATCGTACGAATTGCATTTCGCTGTGAGCATCTCAATAAAGCACTTTGTGTATGATAAATACCGTTTCAGATCACTAAGTATCACACAGATTCTGACTCAACATGTGAGCCTTTGGGCTCTCCAATACAACTCTTGCTTTTAATGATATTCTGTGTACCTGTACTCTGACCAACATCGCCATAAGCGCGTGCACTCCGAGCCTCTCCATTGCCCAGCTCTGTCTCATCCAACCTCTGTTGCCAAATCAGATATGGAGAGAGGTTGAATAGTTTTGTGACTGCTGGGTATCAAATGAACGTTGTCAATTGATTTCGCGGCCGCTGCCACCGGAACCGCTGGGGCCACTACTGGTGGGATTCAATATGTGTGGATACTTGGCCCGATATATCCTGGACATGCATGTGTCAAGTGGCTATCATTACAGTAGATTGTAATGGCGGTGCCAGGTGCACTTGGGCTCTCAAGCGCACTTGGCCCTCGCAAGTGCACTTGGCTCCCGAGCGCACTTGGCCTCGCAGGTGCACTTGGCCGTCGGGGCCGGATAACCGCCCTTCATATATAATCACCTCGCGAAGTGCTTTTGGCACGCTAGCGATTATCTTACTTACTTTACCTTACAATTGATATCTTTATCACGTATCCTCGTTTGCAACCGTATCTATAAGTATCTATCCATACGAGGAAGTACGTCCTTACATAGATACACTACTTATCGGTGAGGCAGTTGTCGAGAATCTCTCTCGTGATCCATCATTGCGGAGGTAATTCAGAAAGTTTGCCGCCCCCATCACCGCCCCCACAACCGGTGGTCTTTCCACCGGAAGCTGTCTCGGTGGGCTTGAAAGTTGACGGTATGAAATTACCTTTACCGTTGTTCCATTTAGACCGGTTATATAGTGATACTGCGCTGTCACCAGAACTTCCGGCAGGCTGCTTCTGTTGATGTTGATATCTCCCACTCGTCTGTCCCGGTCTGTGTTGGAACTCAGCAGCTGCTACTCAGTCGAAAAGTACCTCAATGCTCCTGAACCTCCTGCTTGTGGTCAAGGGTTCAACTCGTACTCATAGTTCACGCTTAATACCTATCCAGGTCATTTCGTATAACCACTTAGCATCGTATTCTTCATCCCATTCGGCTTCCCACCACCAGGTATGGAACCAGGTGGCCCATACCGTACTGGTTGGTCCTTGTCATGGAACCCCTGATCGAACTCTCGGAAAGTGTAATACCGGGAGCATCACTCCACGTTTACCAGTACAAGTAGTATCCTTACAGCTTTCAGGACTTGCTTGCGATGGAAGTTATGAAGATTCCCTCAGGAGGTGAAAGTCACTAAAGATAAAGATTCAAGACAAAGATGTTCGGCTTTCCAATGCGTATATTGTTAATACTTGTGCTCCTCGTCAATAAGCTTGCCCTTCTACGTTCGGAGATTCTTAGGTCTTTATACCTCTATCCTCTCAGGCTCACTCTAACAATTACTTCTATCTACACTTTTTTCATGAGCTCCTCTACCTAACCTTCCTTATGCACTAATACCCTTCCTGCCCTCCACCGCTGTTCCGGACCTTCCACATCTTTCCGCTTAGATCCCTAACTCAGACAAATAGAACTCCTACTGATATCAGTCCTTCGGACGTCTGTGATCCGGACCTATCGTATCCATTCGATGTCATTGCTTCCAGGCGAATGGTATCCTTTCGATCGTCAGAGACATTAGAGACTTCGTTAGCTGCGCTGCAAATGCAGGTGTTTTCATATCTACAGCCTCTCAGCTGTCTTCGCATTATCGATAGCATGAGCTGGTAGAGCATCGCCCCAATAACCACATTTAATTCTTTATCAGTGGTGTGGTTGACCGCATGACAGCTAATCTGATTTCGTTGGGTGTAAGTGATACTCTATGTAGTTTCGATGATGTCCAGGGATGGCACTTGTACTATCCCAATACAGCTATCATCGAGTGATCGTAGGTGACCCCCCTCCGATGGCCATTGGTGATGTACAACTTGTGAGGTGTAACAGTAGGCCTTGCTGACTGTGTTCAAAACGTGATCAGGGTCACTGTACATCTTTTGGAGTTAATTAACGAAGAGGTTCAAGTTGTTCATGACAAAGTGGTTCGAATTCCATAACTTTTATTCCAATGTGACTGGGTCCTTCATCTGTGATCTTCGTTGCAAAGGATCCTTATGGCCGCTCCTGCTGCAATGTAGGTTCAAGGCGTATTGACTTGATCTGGTACTCCATTCGGAAAATGATGGTGGTGTGAGTCAACGATCCCACAGAGGACAGTGATGAAGTAATCCAATTCGGAGGTAACCTCGCAGTAATCCTCAGGATCGACCATCTCATAAATCCTGGATCTTTTGTGTTCTAACTCTGCAACCTGTTCCCTAGCAGATTCTCATTGCCAAGCTGCATCTCCTTCCTGGGCCCATTCTGCTCATTCGACTGCTCTCGTATCGTGCTCAGCTTATTGTTCATCTCGTATTTTAGCTTGTTGTTAGAAAAGGAGCTTCAGTATCAATCGGTTTGGGATGGCCATATCGTGTTGATCATGTTGGATAATCATCTATGAGAGGTCATCATCATTGTCATTGTTATGATTACTGTTGCGTGTCTTTCCCTCGTCATGATTGAGATCGCCAACGTCGGCATTCATATTTCCGTCATTGGCATAGGGATTATCTTCATTGGCATTGTGATTATCGTCATTGGTATCATGATTATGATAAATTGCGGCATGATATTTGACTGGAGTCCGTTGGCTGCTTGTCCCTGAAGGCTATGAAGTTTCCTCACTCTCCAATTGTTAATGTCGTGCAATTGACTTCTAATTGATATTTTGGGAGGTATTGATTTGCAATTGGGTCTGATTGACTAATGGTCTGTTTTTGCGTATCGCAACGAAATTACAAAGGTAAAGAATTCACCAGATCCTGTGAGCACAATGAATCTGGTGACTGAAAAGCGATTATAGTGTAAGGATAGATGTCCTCGTACGGATAGATATGCGTAGTTACAGTTGCAAATGGAATAAGTGATGAAGAGAATGATATCAATTGTAGAGTAATGTAGGTAAGATAATCGCTAGCATACAAAAAGCTCTTTGTGAGGTGATTATGTTTGATGGGCAGGTAGTTCAAGGCCTTGGTGATCAAGTATACCTCGGCTGCCATGTGCACTTACAAGGTCAAGTGAACTTATGAATCCAAGCGTACTTATAAGGTCAAGCATACCTTCGAGGCCAAGTACTTTTAAGGGGCCAAGCATACCTGTGAGGCCTAGTACAATTCCGAGGCACACGTCAGAGTTCAAGAAGCGGACTTTACTATGGGGATAACTATACAGTCTAGGGACTCCAAATGTTAACTGCACCCCGGTAGTTAAATCTACCTGTTGAGATCTCATGTATGGGTCGACTTCCCGAGTAATGGCAGATCGCAGGTGGTCTGGTCCGACATAAGATGCAGCCCTGCAATGGAAGTAAAAGCCGTCGAGATGGGAGGTGCGATACATGACATAGCAGCGGTTGGTCACCAACGCATGTCTATGAGGGTAAACATATCCCTGCAACCCACTATCCGATTTAGCATTGAGTCGAGAGATCTAAGAGGAAGTGATGGTTCAATGAACACGTCAGCTTTCATTGCCGAAACCAGTTTTATGCGGAGGCATACAGACCAGAAGAAAAGCAAACGGACTTAAGTGTTATGTGGCAAAACCTGGCGGCATGAGGATAACCTACAGGGATGCCTCGCACTTTAGAATGTGCCGAAAGTCAAACGGAAAAGAAGCGCAATCTACCGAGATCGAGTAACTAGCCTAACGATCGGAGGGCATAGCTATCTTAGTACAAACGCCGAAGTCATGGAGAGTATATGAGTAATTTGCTCTATAAAAGAACCGCCTTTATACCTGCAAAGTAAAACAGCAAGCTCTAGCAGCAATCCACAGTCAGAACACACCAGCGGACAAGAACCTAAAATATTATTAAGTTTTCTACTCTAAGAATATACTACTTTATGAGTTTCTTTCGTGACCTTGATTCCATTGTTCTCTACACGTACGCGCTTTACAAACGAGCCATTACTCCATATGACTATCGTGTCGCGAGTATCTTTATTCATACGTATGACATCGAGTACGAATACTTTTATTGATCCTACACTCGTAACCTCCCTTATGAGTACCACAATCTACCAGTTTAAGACTACGAGGATTGGTCTGACAACGACAATTACGAAGACTATCTTCAAAACTCTTAAGATTTCTGAGGAGTAGGTGGCAATACTTGACTCCTAAGTATCCCCGTAACAATGCTAGTGATTATCTTACCTACATAATTTACAATTGATATTATTCTCTTGATTACTTATTCTGTTCGCATCCGTATCTATACATATCTATCGGTATAAGGTCGTACGACCTTACAAGATCTCAGATTTCCTGCATTTCAGCTCCTCAGCCTGTTCCCTAGCAGTGTCTTGTTCCCGAGCCACTTCTCATTTATGGGGCCATTGTGCTCCTTCGACTGTTCTCGCATCATGCTCAGCCTTTCGTTCAGCTCACCTTCCATCTTGTTGTTTGAAAAGGAGCTTCAGCATCATTTGGTTCTAGATAGCCAGGTCACAATAATCATCTTTGGTAATCTTCGATGAGAAGCCATCTTGAACATCATCATATCTGATGCATGAATATTCTCTGTCGAGATTAAAATCACCGTTGTTGGGATTCTCATTTCGGTCATCAGAATTCAGATATCTGCCGTCGGAATGTTGATTTGTGTCGTCAGGATCGTATTTATCATTATGGACAACGTGATATTGACTGTCGCCACTGCAATTATCATTGATTGAGAAGTTATCTTCGACTGGGACCTATTGGCTGCTTGTGACCAATGCCTACAGAGTTTCCTCGCTTTTATGATCGTCAATGATGCGCAACTGATCTCTAATCGACTTTTTGTGAGGCATTGAGTTGCAATTGTATGTAGTCGACTAATCGTCTGTTGTGTGTATGTCTCGACCTATTGAAAAAGTAAAGAAATTCCGAAACCCAATGAGGGAAATGTATCTGGTAACTGAACAGTGATAATAGTGTAAGGCCGTACGTCCTCGTGCGAATGGGTATGCAATGATACAATTGAAACAGAATAAGTGATACAGAGGATGATATCAATTGTAGGGTCATATAGGTACGATAATCGCTAGCATACGAAATGCACTTCGTGAGGTGATTATATATGAAAGGCAGTTATCAGGTCTCAGTGGCCAACTCCACCTCGGCAACCAAGTACACTTTTGAAGGCCAAGCATACATACAAAGCCAAGCACACTTATGAGGCCAAGCATACCTGTGAAGCCAAGTGCTCTTATGAGGCTAAGCGTACCTGCGAGGTCAAGTACACTTACGAGGACAAGTATACCTGAAACTGCCATTACAGATGTGTGCTTTCATCAGACAGTACTAGTACTGAAATAAACTCTGGTGATAGCGGACTATTCTTAGTCAGCTCAGCCAATGTGAGTAGTAGGTATATGAGTAGAACATGGTAATAAGTTCTGTCTTACAGTATTTGCTCTGAGATCTAAATTCCTGAGTTGGATTGGAGAAATACACCTGTGAACAAGTCCAAGTGATCTCGTTCTAGATATTTCCAGATAAACTGTGTGAAATCAGCAAATTTCAAATTGATTTGGGAAAGCGAAGTAAAAGGTGTAGCTTTGGAGCATTGAGGTGGACTTTTTGGAAGTATACTGCTTGTATGGTATCTTCCATCTCTCTTCCCTGTTATTGCCTCTACAGATGCACAGTGAAGCCAAGGTATATTCTGTAGTCAATTTGAAAATATTGTCACTGAGCTGTTGATACAGTTCTGTACGCACCTAATTTATTTGCCTCAATCTGCTTGTTTGACCATACTTCTGCAAAAACAGCCATATTAGCCTAGAAGTCACAGAAATAGTAGAGCATATACTAGATAGTCTAGTTTCTGTGTAATAAATAGTGGCAGATATGAAAGAAGCTAATATAAGCTCAGATGTAGTTGAGAACCCTTCAATAGATATCCTTCTAAGTTGGTGGTCCATTTTATTCAGCAGATTTGACAATAGAGACTATATATATGATGACGTTTTCCTTGCAATTGAATAACCTGGGGATATGGCTTGCTAAATAGCATACTATCCATATAAGGTAATACGATCCAAGCATTGCCAAACTATTCTAGGTACGTATCAGTTTTCGAAAAGGCTTCAATCCATTCTATAAGATACATGATTGTTGTTTGAAGATGTTTGTATCACTTCAGAAATTGTAGTTGATTGGAATCATAGCAAGATGAAGATTGTACAGTAGCTCAGATCTGTGAAAGTAGTATGTATCTAGCGGATGAATATTTGAAAAATGGCTTTCTCTCAGATAAGCATATCTTGTCTCAAATGAGTTCTCGATTTTCTTGATTGTATAGGCATCCATGGCATTGCATAGCCCTCGATGAATTGATAGGTAAATCTTATGTCAACAAATGAGATCAGTCGGCTCAGATGGAGATAGCAATTTGCCAATGGCAATTACACGAACCTGATACTTACAGTAGCAATTAGTCTTGACTGCATTGAGGTTCCTTCTCTGCTATGAATGATGTGCAATATAGCTCAACCAAGAACTGCCGTTACTCGGAAATGACGACCCACACACAAGCTCTCAATAGGTAGATTGAACTACCGGGGCGCAGTTAACATATGGAGTCCCTAGACTGTATAGTTATCCCCATAGTAAAGTCCTGCTTCTCGAGCTCTGACGTGTGCCTGTCGGAGAGTGTAGAGGCGTACCCCGCTCTAGCCGACTGTCCCATATTGCTGATAAGGTAAAGTAGTTCTGGTCGAAACGATCATGCACGGCTGACCCGTAAGTCCCCGCAATGGCGTGATCGTGCTTCATCAACTCATGTCGTCCCTAACTATTGGAGGCATAGGCATATAGTAGCATACCATCCTAAGTGTTCGGGTCTGATGAATCCGCCAGCTAAGTGTCGTGACTATCGCTGTTCGATCGAGAAGGTGCACTGCCCTCGCGCGGGTTAATCATTCCGCTTTGTCTGGGCTCGTTATTGGATATGCGTAGCTTCGTCCCTCAAAGGATAGGATAGCTGCAGGTGTGATGTTGACCATCCATAGTGACAGGTGACCAACCGCAGATTACCATGGGTATCCTTCGTACCTCGTGTACCTGCTAAGGGACAACCCCTAACAGTACCTCCCTCTCTAGCTCTGGTGACCTCAACAGAGTTTCCATCGTAAGAAGTGTTCAAACAATAGATACCACTCAAACAGCGTGTATCATATAACTTTGGGTATAACAATAAAAATTCTTTTAATATAATAATGACCTCCGCGTAACTCAGCGCGGTTTGAGTTTAACAAATGAAATTCATAATTTCCTTCTCTTTCGTACCAAAGGTTTCTTCCCTTGAGATTTCCATCGAGAGTCCTTCTCCATTGTTGGATTCTTGGTGTAGTATTCGGTGATAAGTTCGGGGGCGATGTCGTTAGGATGTTCCCATGATTCCCAAGTATTTTCGTCGTGAGAATACCCAGACCATTTAACGAGGAAGACATGCTTTCGATGATCGTTGTCGGTTGGTCCGCTAGCGACAATTGACTCGGGTGTCCAGCCGCCATCGTCAGCCTCGATTGGAGGTACCTCCCTCTCTAAGGGATCACCTCGGTAAGGTTCGAGTAAAGCAACGTTAAAGGCAGGGTGGATTTTCCACGTAGTGGGAAGTTCGAGTCGGCACCATCGTTTGTTGCTTCCAACCTTAATAATCATAAATGGTCCATACATCTTATCGTCGACCTTTCGGCACTGTCACTTCGTCCGAATATTGCCTCCGTTAAGCATAACTGAATCTCCAACTTTGTACTGAGGAGCTGGGCGTCGTTTTCGATCGTAGTATTGCCCCATCTTTTCCTTGGTTGCCTCAAGCTGTGTTTCTAAACGGCGATAAACTTCGACCATGTAATGTGCATACAGTTCTGAACCGGGGTTGCGAAACTGAACCTCTGTTGGCCAATTCGTGCGTGCCTCATACCCATAATTAGTATAGAAGGGTGTAATTTTTGTGGATGCATGCTTCGAATTGTTGTATGCATACTCGGCCATAGGTAACATTTCGCTCCAGTTGGACTGTTCGTAGTTGCAATACGTTCGTAGGTAGTGCTCGATGGTCTGATTGATGCGTTCGGTTTCTCCGTCCGTTTGTGGGTGAAAAGCTGTAGACATTGACCGTTTAATGCCTAGGAACTGGTATAAGTCTGCGAGAAAATGACCGGTGAAGACTGCATCACAGTCCGATACTACGTCGATTGGCATGCCGTGATGTTTCCAGACGTTGTTGAGAAATAACCTTGCGACCGTGGACGACTCTCGTTTATCTGTGGGAATGAAGTGTGCCATTTTGGTGAATCTGTCGACTACTACCATAATATTTTTGTTTCCGTTGGACTCTGGTAAGCCGGTGATGAAGTCGACCGATATGTAAGTCCATGGTGAGGATGGTAGTTCGAGTGGGTGTAGTAGCCCATGCTTTGCGTGTCGAGGTGTTTTTGTTCGTTGGCATGAGTCGCACTTGTTGCAGTATTCCCGTACGTCGTCTTCGAGTTTAGACCAGTAGAAATTCCTCGTGATGAGTTCCAAGGTGCGTTCGCGACCGAAGTGTCCAGCGATGCGTGAGTCGTGTTCCTGGTGGAGTACCTCCTTCCGAAATCCGTTTGGTACATATAACCTTCCTTTCCAACACAATATTCCTTCTCCGTCTATTCCAAACCTTCTGTCAACATTCTGATCCTTCTCCTGAACCTTCCGTAATATCTCCTGATATTCCTTATCCTGACCAATTTCTTTTTTAAACTTTTCCTTCACTGTTTCCGTCAACTGACTAACCGTAAATCCTGCCAAACTAATTTCTTCCCAATCTTCATTGTCCAGATCCATCGCTCTGACTTCCAACCAATGATCTGGTCCTAACAAGGTTGCCGAAGTTGTACCCCCCTCTTTTAGGGCGAACTCTGGGCGCCTTGATAACGCATCGGCTTTTCCGTTAGCCACTCCTTTTCGATAAACAATCTTAAAATTGTATTCTTGCAATACTTCTGCCCATCGTGCCTGTCTTCGATTGAGCTGTTGTGTTTCTTTGAAGTATTGAAGGTTCATATGATCGGAAAAGACTGTTGTTGTATGTATTGCTCCTTGAAGATAGCATCTCCATGTTTTAAATGCGTATACGAAGGCGAGCATTTCCTTATCGTATATCTGGTAATTTAGTTCGGCGGGTGAAAACTTTTTCGAAATGAAGGCGACTGGGTGTATCTTTCCGTCGTCAAACTTCTGTGACATAACTGCCCCCATGGCGAAATCTGATGCATCTGTTTCAACCATAGCGGGTCTATCGTCATCGTAATGTCGAAGTATTGGTGTATTTTCTGCCGCAAACAAGATGCAAATCTTATAATAAGCTGCTTTGGCTGTATCTCCGAACTGGAAGTTCTTTCCGTCGCCTTTGAGGGTATCCGTAATGGGTGCGACGATACCGGCGAATCCTTTGATGAATCGTCGATAAAAATTCCATAAACCCATAATAACCTGAACTTCTTTTTGGTTATTAGGCATTGGCCACTTTGTTATGGCCTCGCTTCGACTTGGTGCCATTTTAAGTCCTTCGCCGCTAACAAGGAATCCGAGGAATTCAACCTCTTGCTTGTTGAATTCGTATTTATCGATTTCCACCACGAGGTTGTTATCTTGTAGGACCTGAAGTATTTTGCCTACATATT
>MU122264.1:87194-114221 GCA_014904905.1 Wilcoxina mikolae CBS 423.85
GATTATATATGAAGGGCGGTTACCCGGCCTCGGCAACCAAGTGCACTTGGGAGGGCCAAGTGCGCTTGGGAGCCAAGTGTACTTGAGAGCCAAGTGCACCTGGCACCGCCATTACAACTTGTCTGGTATAGAATATCTGAATGTATTTATTAGTACAATTCGTGTGGGTATATATATTTAAGTAAAGGGTATAATGATGGAAAGTACCAAACCTTGAGCTTCAATTCGATGCAGAACATCAGCTCAAATTCAATCTCTTTTTGACTTGACAGTTCAGCTTCAACTCTGATACTCAGCAAACTCCCATTATATTTCCATTCTCTCAATTATGGTATAATACGTATCATACTGATCCAACCTTGTCGATGCTACTTCCAAAGATACTCTGCCTGCATGGCTAGCACTGCACACTAGTATTCATTGCTGTATATCATTGAAACTCAACTCAAATCTCATCTTGATATGAGCAGATTCTGTGTCACTATAAGTATACTTATCATAACACCTTACCATACTATGATTTTAACACTCTAAGGGTGAGTCACAGGATCACACCAACAATTTGTATTGTAAACAAATCACCGGCGATTCATATCATTGACGAACCTGTTCGGTTCAAGCAAAGTGGATCCTTGACAAGACTTTACCCCTCAAACTGCACCATTTTGCCCCACAGTCTGAAACAAATGTTAGTAAGGATATTGTTCTGTGTTCAGCTTTATATTTTGTTTGTCTCGTAGCTACCTTCACGCGCTATATGATGAATCACAGATCGGGCAGATTGGACATGCACCTGCTTAGTTATTTTCGTTTGCTGTTTCCAAGAAATAGTTCGATGTTTGAGTTGAACCTGAAAACTTGGCCAAACCTCAGTTAAAATCCGCCTCGAACTCCTGGTCAGTTTGATCTGTGTTGAACCGATCCGGTTCATTGCCAATAATATCCACTATGACATTCATACTCAGTGATCTGGTATCTAGTTTGGTATGTATATACCTACCAAGATCTTTACCATACAACTTTATCCTTGACATATCTGAGACTAAAGACTTACCATTGATACAAGTCTAGGTTCAATAGGCTTGGATGTATAGCATCCTTACACATGAATACGTCGTATCTTCACTGTATTTACTTATCTTGAAGTTGACACAATTATCCTCACATCTTATATTGACAACGAAGCGGATTGGATCTTGGCGGATCGAACCCCTCCTTTGTTAGATCCTGATATCATCTGTTGTTTGACTCGAATCCTGAACTGAATACAACAATTACGAACGAAAACAGGTAAATGCAGTCTTGTCTGATCGGATCGACTTTTGATTCATCTTGTAGTGCTTGAAGTTAGGTACACGATGAACTATAAATTGAGCTGATTGGATAAGAACTCACTTACTTATTTTTGTTGTAATGGCGGTGGCAGGTGTACTTGGGTCCCAGGTGCACTTGGCCCTCCCAAGCACACTTGGCTCCCAGGTGCACTTGGCCTTCCCAAGCGCACTTGGCTCCTCCCAAGCGCACTTGGTTACCGAGGACAGGTAAGTGCCCTTCATATATAATCACCTCGCGAAGTGCTTTTGGCACGCCAGCGATTATCTTACCTACACACCACATAATTGATATATATTACTTATTCTCATTTGCAACTGTATCTACACGTATTCACCCATACGAGGACGTACATCCTTACACTATTATTGTTTTTCAGTCACCAGATACGTTTCGCTCACGGGACTTCGTGATCTCCTTACTTTTTCGACGCGTCACGACATGTATACAAAAACAGATGAATCAGCCAATTATACTCAATTGCACCCCAATTCATCCAAAGAAGTCAATTAGAAGACAAGTACGTGTCACTGGCGATCGCGAAAGTGAGGAAACTCTGCAGGTACTGACATCCAGCAGCCAATGGGCTCCAGTCGAAGATACCGCCACGATCGATGATAATCTCGATGCCGATGACGAGAATCTGAATCCCGACGACGGTGATCTCAATCCTGAGCGGGAAAATATACACGTCAGAGTCGACGACGATGAGAATCTGAATCCCGACGACGGTGATCTCAATCCTGAGCGGGAATATACACGCGTCAGAGTCGATGACGACGACATCGACTTCTCATCAATGATTACTGAAGATGACCACCGCGACATGGCCACCAAGAATCGATTGATGCTGAAGCTCCTTTTCAAGCAACAAGCCGAAATGGGAGCTGAACGACGGGCCAAGCGTGACGCGAGGGCAGCCGAACAAGCAGAATGGGCCCGGGAGAGAGAAGCAGCTCAGGAACGAGAGGCTGCTAGAGAGCGAGCCACAGAGCAGGTACGCGGTATGTCTCTAATCTTTAAGTTGGTCGACCCTGAGCGATACTGTGGGGGCATCCCCGAATTGGATAACTTCATCAGTGTCCTCCGTGGGAACTTCGACTCACACCAACACCATTTTCCAAACGGTGCAACGGATCAAGTCAAGTACGCCTTGAACCTACTCGGCAGTTGGGGCGGCCATAAAGATCCTTCGCAACGGAAAACGAAGATGGAGGACCCAGTCACTTGTGGCCAAAACTTAAGGAATTCGAACCACCCTGCCATGAGTGATTTCAACCTCTTCGTTGAGCAACTCAAAAGACGTACAGTGACCCCGACCGCGTGCTGAATGCAGCCATGCGGGCCTACCGAGAGTTCGACCAGGGATTCCATCACCAGGACGAATCAGTACGGATATGGGCCAACCGGCTCCGTAGCTTTTGGCGAGAAGCCAAATGGGACGAAGAACAGGACCCTAATAGGTTATACAATATGGCCTGGACGGGGATGAAGCCTGGGTTACGATCACGGGTTAAACCCTTGACAACAAACGGGATGTTCGGAAGCATCGATGAGCTTTTCGATTGAGCAGCAGCCGCGGAATTCCAGCACGGGCCACAAAGGATGAGCGGGAGACAACAGGAGCCTCAGCAGCAAATGCAGCCGACAGACATGTTCCACAAGAGCGGCAAGCGGGGCTACCGACCATCCATCTCTGAGCCCGAAAACACCACCGGCGACAAATCCGGTCAGCCTGGATCGAACAAATACGGCAAACCAGTGGAAAGGAGGACAGTCAGGCTTACCGCCAGCCCCGTGGGTATCGACGGAGGTCATTGAAAGCCGACGATCCAGTGGCAAATACTTACCTGCGGATCGTCAAACCACAAGGCGAGTTTCTGCTCCAAATATTCTCGAGTTAACCCACCACAAGATCAGAAACTATCCCCGAGTGGCAATGGAGGGCAACAAGTCAAACGACAGATGTCGTTCGATAACCAGCAGGCAAAATATTCATTAACCTCTCTCGGCATTTAGCCCGGCGGGAGAGGTACGACGAGGCGGAATTGGGTTTGGAAAGGGTGGCAATGCAGGTGTTGATGGCGGTGATGGATAGCATACAACTGCATCGGATCGCCTTGAAGCCAAGGGTGGTGTTAGAGAGCCCAAAACAAGCTCTCATGTCAAGTCAGTACTTATGCAGCACGGGTAGACCGGAGACGTCGCATATTGTCCATGAGGTTCTTATTGGAGATGGGAAGGGGGAGATGCAACTCGTGCGAGCACTTATTGATTGCAGTGCGATGAGCATCTTTATATCATCTAAATTAATCAAACGGTTCAGTTTACCGGACGAACCGGCTTTCATCACGACTCTCGGCCTTAACGGCCAGGTGATGGCTCACATGAGCGAGAGTCGAAAAACGGCAATCACGGTTCAATATTTGGAGCACTTATCACCGGTTCAGGAATCGGATGTGCTAGTTGTGCCCATGCGGGCTTATGACTTGGTTTTGGGGTTGCCTTGATTCCAGTCCAGTGTAAGGACATACGTCCTCGTATGGATGGATACGTGTAGATACGGTTGCAAACGAGGATACGTGATAAAGATATCAATTGTAAGGTAAAGTAAGTAAGATAATCGCTAGTATGCCAAAAGCACTTCGAGAGGTGATTATATATGAAGGGCGCTTATCCGGCCTCGGCAGCCAAGTGCACCTGGCGAGGGCCAAGTGCGCTTGGGAGTCAAGTGTACATGGCACCGCCATTACATCATCCTCCTCTTTATCAGCAGACCTCCTGGGCTGCAACATATATATACATAAAGAAAGACAAGGTTAGGTGAGTACGCCTTCGTACGTCTGCATAAGTCCCACGACCGATCGGTGCCATCATGGCGGCCTCACGGCGGATTTGGTGCACGGGGTAATCCACCTCCAGTGGCAGGTGGTAAGACCCGTGCCGACGTCATTTATACCGGGCCGAGATCCATAAGAAAAGAAGAGAAGAAGGAGAAGAATAGGAAACGTCCAATTGACCCTGAATCCTCCAAGTCCATCACCGAATCGAGGTCGCTCCAGCAGCGAGTCTCCAAGCCCACACCTTCAGCAGGCTTGCATGTCCATGCTTCCGAATATCGAAGTGGACTTTCAGTTTTCTCTGAATCCAAGCAATTGATCCCCGTAGTGCGGGCTGGGTGATGCTCGAATCGGTGTTGCCATTGGCCGACTTGCGGGCGTCATTCAGCATCGATATAGGGTAGTTGACACATGATGTACTGGACAAAGTCTCGAATTCAGACTAATCGATCGATCGATCGTAAACGATTTCTTTCGTTGAGCGCGTTCGTGAACGTCATCTGAGGGGCAAGGCTATCACGGCCGGTATCGCATCGCTACAGCAGTCAACTAGCACAATTGCACTATGTACTTATCTTGATCATAGCTGCTGCTCTTGAGAGCCCTCGAATTCGTATGAATTCTATGTCTTTGTGCTTTCGTATATCCAAGCACACAGTAGACCTCATCGGTGATAGCCTGATCGTGCGTCTTACCAATTGGCTCCAAGTTGACTCGTATATCGGTAATCGGAATTTGACTTTCCGTTGCTGGCCCTCGATTGCAGTCATCATATGTCGACATGCATTCGTACATGCTCATGCGAGTTGCGGTATCTAACTCGTAAGTGTGCCATAAGGTCGTACTCACAAGTAACCAAGTATGCTTCAGGTGCATCAAGGCAGCCATTCTCCGATTTCTATGCCTTCGACTTCCAAATCTACGAAAGTAGTGGGTTTGCGCACACCATGTCCTTCCGAGCCTAGCTGTAGGGGTCACACCCTAAATCTAGCGTGATACGGTTGATCACCACTATCTGCAGCGACGTCAATCGATTATCGTCATGGCTTCATTTGGTGCTCTCGGAGATAAAGTCCAATTCAGAGCATATTCGTTCGTTGATATATCTAATTCGTAAGCAACCCTTGTACAAGGTCATAGTTACCATCTAATTCGGTGCGTCTGCGCTCTCTGCTCTGAAGCTCCATGCGGTAGCCTTTTCATAAATACATTAAGGATTGCAGTCGGTTCGCATTCCGCTCAGCTTGACATCCTGACTGCTGATTTGGCCGCCTCTCTGCCGCTAGCACTGGGTGCAGTTGATTCCATTAATCGTTGGTTGCAGCTAATTGTGCATTCGATGCGTTCGGTGGTGTTTGAGATTCAGTGTTGAAGACCAGTAGCGTAGCCATTGATCCGCAGCAGTTTACCGCGGAGAACATTGTCCGCAGGGACATATATCCTCCCCTGGTAGGTCAGAGCTCCAGCGACGACACTCCATTGGTTCACGTCTTTGGCTTTGGCTTTGGCTTTGGCTGTGTTCATTGGGTTATCGACTAGCTTACCCGAGACATCGACCGCCAATGGGTCAGTAGTCTGGGCCTTCTTAATCGTCGGTAGGAGGTCATCGTAGGGTTCAACTGTCAGGGTCGCCAAGGGCCGTCCGACTGGCTTCTCGTAGCCGATCTCATAATCGGGCCATCGGCGGGGTTTTTGTTTGTGTCTTCCAGGTGCTCGATAGTGAAGTCGTAGGCCGATAAGATCTCATTGACTTCCAGCTGCTCGATAGTGAAGTCGTAGGCGAGGCCAAGTGCGCTCACGAGATCAAGTGCGCGTGTGAGCCAAGTGCACTTACGAGGCCAGGTGCAGTTGACGTCTGCAGGGTGATAGGTTATCGTTCCAGCACTTCTGGTTCGGATTTTGTCGTAGTAGCGGTTTCTCGGATTCCGGAACGGTCATTCCCCTCTTTTGAGGTCGGTGCTTCGTCGACGACTAAATGCAGTATCGATTCTCATCGATTTTCTCGTTGATAAGACGGTTTCGATTGCCATTGGGGCTTCGTGCTTCTGTATCTGCATTCAATTGCAAGTCTCGCAGAATGTCCTATAAAGTAAGTGTTTCTTAAAGAAAACGATAGAATTAAAACGTAACCTTGTATCGACATATCGGCAAGTTTCACTCTGCACTCGAGAAATCTGCATTCCGCGGCTCTCCTGTGGCTCAATAAGTGCCATCCGCTCAGCAGCCGTTTCTCGTCACAGCCAGCATGGTCAAGCATCACCGAGATCAATGGAATGGGGTACCGATTCTTGATTGTGCTCGCGTTGAGAGCTCAGTAGTCAACTTCAGAGTTTCAGGCCGCCGTCATTCTTCTTTGCAAAAATATCGTCTCCGTCGCCGGTGATGATGACCGCTGGATGACACCATTGGCCAGGTTTGTCTCGATGTAGGCCTTTGGAGTTCTTGACTCAACCTCCGACAGGTAATAGGTACGCTCATATGGCAGCTTGTACCTGGGATCGATCGCATGCTCAATTGACCGGTGCGGTTGCAGCGTCTGCCTTGTCTAAAGATCTCCAGGAATTTCTGATACATGGCGGTGATGGCCGCAGTCGTCTGTAGGCACCCTTTCAGGCGCCGAAGCTTCATCTATACTGATTAGCTGTGTGTTTTCAACTTCGTCTGATGGAGGGTAGGAATTCCCGAAAGTAGCGGTACCAGCCGGCCCAGACACAATGGAATATGTGACCGTGGCGCGCCTCCTCCCTTCGTGACTCGGCGAGCCGGTAGCAGTCATTCAAGCACCATCAAAGTAACTCTTCTGCCACAACTACCCCCGCTGCTCCCTGCTCGCCCATCCAACATCGGAGTTTCTCATTTGAGGTCCAACTCCATGATGATGCTCCCAGCAGCACGGTGCACTCCCCAAACCGTAGGGTGAATGCCATGACGACCTCGTTGCTTTCAAGGAGGTCGTCGAATGCAGTTGCTCCAACAAAACAAATCCCGGAAGCTTACCACCGCGCCCCTGCGAAATTCCTTTGGTATCCGCGTATGGAGTTCCATCACGATTCCCATTGGTGGCCTGCGGCCCACTAGGGGTTCGCAAGGCCACGAGTCGACCGGCCTTCTAGTCATTTTCTGGGTTTCGGGTCTTGAACCAAGGTAATCCCAAAACCAAGTCGTATGCCTTCATGGGCACAATTAAGACATCCGATTCGTCAACCGGTGCCAAGCTTTCAAAATACTGAACCAAGAGAGTAGCCTTTCTACTTTCTCTTGCAGACATCATCTCGCTGCCGTCAAGACTCGAGGTTGCGATGAATGCTCGTTCATTCCGGACGCCAAGCCGCATTCACAGCTTGCGTGTCATGAGCCGCCACCGGTGGTCTTTCCACCAGAAGTTGTCTCGACGGCCAAGTAGACGTCCATCCCGCTTGGATAAGATGAAGTAGAGGTCCACCCCGTCTAGGAATGCAACCAAGTAGACGTCCATCCCCTTAGAGATAAGACGGAAAGAGAGGTCCATCCCGCATAGGGATCAGACGACTCCATCGATGTGCGAAGGATCGCTCGTTGTCGATTGAGAATCGATTTACTCCGACTTAGATCACTCCCATGACGATAACAATCAGCATCGTGCAGTCGGTAGTGATTGTTATCTCATATGGCATTGTCTGTTTCTCGAACGATGATCGGTCACTCGATTGAGTCTCACCGAGGGGTAATCGTGATTGTAGTTGCGATCAGGTATCGATCGATACGTTCGTGAACGATGTGAAACGAATCCAGCTTCTTTGCTCATCCGTCTTGTAGAATCGCACAATGGAGTATCGTCTTTGATCTGCTTGACACTTTCGAATATTCGGGGTTAAACTTCCCACTCTGAGTTGCTTCATGATCTGCGATTGCAGCTCCACTATCAGGATCTTGAACTGTGCCCATCGGTAGTCTTTCTCTGTAAGTGCACTTCCGTGCTCGTGTAATCATTCTCTGTAAGTGTACTTCCGTGCTTGTATAGTCGTTCTGCGTAGGTGCACTTCCGTGCAATGCAGACACTCTGTAAGTGAGCTTGCGGCTTTGTTCGTGGATGTTAACGCGTCGTAGGTGCGCTTTGAAGCTTACGCTCAGTTCGTAGGAAGGTAATCGTCAAGTGCGCTTCAGAGCTTCCGCTCAGATCGGAGAAGGTAATGGTCAAGTATGCTTCATCAAACGCGTTGATCGTCGGTGACTTCTCGCCAGACTCGATCGTCAATGAACCGACACGTTCAGAGATAACTGTTGTAGAACCAATGAATCGACGCGTGTCGAAGTCGATCAAGACTTCGCTAGCACTTGAGTTCTCAATAGATTCTCTTAGATGGTACTCCTAGTCGTTTCAATCGATCGTTTGTATGCGAATGCTTTCGCCGAACGTATTTCAAGGACTTCTCGGTGGTGTGGTCATCAGGCTGGTCACGAGTGTATCAGGGTCGATTGACCTCCGAATCGTCTCGGAAATGACTCTGCTCACGTCAATCAACTCTAATAGACGGAATACTTATCTCGAATCACCACTCTAGCAATGATAGTCTGTATGGGTTCCTAGTAGTGACGCATTGGAAAAGAGGTATCGTAGAACCAATTAACCGACATGTGAGAGTTTCTTTGATAAAGGTTTGCTGGCACTTAATGCTCGATTAGGTTCGATTCGTCTCGATCATCCGTTCGTATGCGATGGATCTCTTTAAACACCGTTCGAGGTCTACTCAGCAGTGGCCATAATGCCCGGTGACGCATTTCTTGGGATCAATTGACCCCCAAGTCGTCTCGGAATGGTCTCTGCAGTAGTCAATTGACTCGATATAGGAATACTTATGAAGTTTCGATGCTTGTAGGTCTCGAAAAGTGAGGTGTTGCAACTCGTTCGAAATCGTCATGTGGAGTAGGAGACATCACACTCGGGGCCAATTGACTTCAGAATCGTCTCTGCGGCAGTCAATTGACTCGATTGAAGGGTATACATATCATTTCGAGTTCTCAGAGGTGCCTATCATGGCAGGTGACGCGTCTCTCGGGACTGATTGACATCCAAATCATCACGGAATCATCCCTACTACTGTCAATCAACTCAATTGGATGATTACTTATCTTATATCGACAATCTAGTGATAGTTCTCGGTGTAGGTCTGACGCCTCGAAAAAGTAACGAAATCACGAAATCCCATGAGCGAAATGTATCTGGTGACCGAAAAGCGATTATAGTGTAAAGACGTACGTCTTCGTATGGATGGATATGTGTAGATACGGTTGCAAACAAGGATACGTGATAAAGATATCAATTGTAAGGTAAAGTAAGTAAGATAATCGCTAGCATGCCAAAAGCACTTCGCGAGGTGATTATATATGAAGGGCGCTTACCCGACCTCGGTAGCCAAGTACACCTGGTGAGGGCCAAGTGCACTTGAGAGCCAAGTGCACCTGGCACCACCATGACATCCAGGAATCCTGATGTCGATTGGCAACGTGGTCGACTTTTTGCTCTGCGAACCCCAGGGGGAGCGGAAGTGGTGGCAGTGGACCGGGCAGACCAACCAGAATGCCTCGGGAATGTACCAGGATCTACAGCTAGGGAGGAGACATGTTCCGAAGGTGGCTGTACTACGGATATTCAAATACTTGGAGCTACTGCCTTCGACGATCTATTGGCCAGAGGAGAGGTCGTCAGGACATTCTTCCTAAGTGTGGAGGATTGTACAGGACTGCTGGGAGCGACCGTGGAAGGTATCGCCAAGGGAGGTGAGATTGGCCACAGCCGCTGGACGGGCGACCAGGGAGCAGCGGCGGAGTTGCGGCAGAAGAGTTACCAACAATGTGGAGCTTGAATGACTGCTACCGGTTCGCCGAGTCACGAAGGGAGTACTGGACGACAGGGGGTTTCCCATCGAGGATAACTTGTTACGACAAGGGTTCCTGGATTCCACAACTTCCGCTTCCATCCTCATATGAGAACTTATTACTAACGAGTACAGATGGAGCCGCACTTGAGATGGTGCCTACAGACGATGGTGGCCATATCCCTGCCAAGTATCGGGAGTTCGTGGAGGTCTTTAGTAAGACCAAGGCAAAAACGCTGCCACCGCACCGGTCAATTGACAATGCGATCGAAGTGGAGCCTGGGTTTGAGTTACCACATGGGCATATCTATAACCTATCGGAGGTCGCGTTGAGAACTCTAAAGGCCTACATCGAGACAAACCTGGCCAATGGTTTCATCCAGCATTCATCATCACCGGCGGCGGCACCAATAGTTTTTGCAAAGCAGAAGGACGGCGGCTTAAGACTTTGTGTGGACTACCGTGCGCTCAATAAGGTGACAGTTGAGAACCGGTACCCTCTTCCTTTGATTTCAGAGATTCTTGACCGCGTGGGAGGTGCCAGGGTCTTTACGAAACTCGACCTCCGTGGAGCCTACCACCTTGTTCGCATTAAGGAGGGTGACGAGTACAAAATGGCATTCTGAACCCGATACAGTCAGTTCGAGTACAAGGTCATGCCATTCGGTCTGACAAACTCACCGCTACTTTTTAGTCTTACATCGAAGATTGCCTGCGGTCTTACATCGACAACTGTGCCATGTGTTACCTCGATTACATCCTGATCTACTCCACCGACGAGAAGAAGCATGAAGAGCACGTGTGGCAGGTACTACAACGATTGCAGGAGTTCGGCCTCTCTTGCAAGGCGGAAAAGTGCCAATTTGGAGTCACAGAGGTCGGCTATCTCGGCTTCGTGATCAGCTCCGAAGGCGTCAGCATGGAGTCAGACCGAATATTACCAATCGAGGATTGGCCGACTCATAAGTCAGTCGACAATGTGCAAGTGCTACTCAGATTCACGAATTTCTACCGTAGGTTCTTCCGGAAATATGCCAAGGTGACGGCAACCATATCGAACTTTCTAAAGAAGCCTACAGGAAAACCTACAGCAAAGCCCAAATGGGAGTGGCCGAGAGATGCAGAGCTCGCCTTCCGGAAGCTGAAGAAAGCCTTTACTGTGGCATCGATTTGGCAGCACTTTGACCCAGCCAAGCCGATCATCCTCCAGACGGACGAGGGCAGTTTAGCGATTGCCGGCATCCTGAACCAGTATGACTGTTTCGGAACCCTTCGACCAGTCAATTTCTACTCTCGGAAATGCTCTCCGGCTGAGCAGAACTACGACACGTAAGATCAGGAACTTCTCGCCATTGTCGAATCCTTCAAGCAATGGCGACACTATCTGGAGGGCACCCATCACAAAGTTCTAGTGCGGTGTGACCACAAGAACCTTGAGTATTTCCAAACGTCCAAAGTGCTCTCACGGCGACAAGCTAGGTGGTCGGAAATCCTCTCGGCATACGACTTCACAATTGAGCACCTGGAAGGCACAACACACCTCGCCGATGGCTCATCGAGAAGGCCAGATTATGAGATCGGCTACGAGAAGCTTGTCGGATGGCTTTTGGCGACGCTGGCAGTCGAACCCTACGATGACATCCTACCGGAGATAAAGAAGGCTCATGCTACTGACCCATTGGCGGTCGACGTCTCGGGCAAGCTAGTCGATAACCCCATGGAAACAGCCGAAGCCGAAAATATGAAGCAATGTAGTGTCGTCGCTGGAGCTCTGACCTACGAGGGGAAGATATATGTCTCCACGGACGATGCTCTCCGCGGCCAAGTGATAAGTCTCTTCCATGACAACTCCAAGTCCGGTCACTTTGGAGCTCTAAACACTGCTGAGTTAGTCTTTAGGGATATCTTTTGGCCCGCGATGGACGTGCACATAAGGAAGTACGTCAGCGGCTGCGAAGTATGTCACCGAATCATGGCCCCGCAGCATACCCACCACAGAGTCAACATGCCACTGCCACCACCATCACGACCCTGGGAAGGCGTCACAATGGACTTTGTCACAGACTTACCAGAATCGACCGCGTCCGAATACACGGGGATCCTAGTCATCGTCGATCGACTGACCAAGATGGCGATCTACCTGCCCTGCAGAAAGGATGTCGAGTCACCAGAGCTGGCCAGACTCTTCTTCTAGCACATGATCTGCAAATGCGGCGTCCCCAACAACATCATCACCGATCGGGGAACCCAATTCACGAGTCGATTCTGGGGAAGGGTCTGCAGTCACATCAGTATGGACCACCGACTGTCGACCTCCTTTCATCCGCAGACGGACGGCCAGGCGGAATGGCAGAATCAGACGATGGAGCAGTACCTCCAGGCTTCCTGCAACTATGTGCAGGATAACTGGGTGGAGCTCTTACCATTGGCGGAATTCGCCTACAACAACGGGGTGCATACTTCGACAAGGATGACACCCTTTTGGGCCAACTACAACTACCACCCAATGATGCAGTTCAAGGCACCCAAGGACTTAGCCCGCTTGAAGTCGGAAGCCGAAGCAGATACCTTGGCAGCCAGACTGGAAGAGACGTACCGTACCCTCCGGGAGAACTTACTGGAAGCCCAAGCCCACCAGACAAAGTATGCCGGCGGCAAAGAAATGAAGTTCGAGGTCGGAGATAAGGTCTGGCTCTCAACTCGGAACATCAAGATGGCAAGGGCATCAAAGAAGTTAGATTACAAGCGTGTGGGACCGTACACGGTGAGTAAAGCCATCAACAAGAATAGTAACAAATTAGACCAGCCAAAGACAATGCGTATTCACAACGTGTTTCACGTCTCCCTGCTTGATAAGTACTCGCCGTCTGCCATCGGCCAGCCGCCTTCAGAACCGCAACCGACGATTGTCGACGATACAGACGAGTGGCAGGTCGATTGGATTCTCAATTCCAAGCGATGCTACCGAATGCTCCACTATCTCGTTCAGGTCGCCGGTTACAACTACCTACGCACAAGCTAGGAGCCGGCAGAGAACCTCGAGAATGCTCAAAAACTGGTCGACGAGTTCCATCTGGAGCATCCATTTAAGCCACGGCCATAATCGACGAGGTCGGAGATACGGAGGATAAGCATTATGGAGGATCGGTCTGATTTCCTTCTTTCTTCTCTTCTTATGGATTCGGCCCGGTATAAATGGTGTCGGCATGGGTTTTACCACCTACCACTGGAGGTGGATTTCCCCGTTCACCAAATCCCCCATGAGGTCGCCGCGATGGCACCGATCGGTCGGGGGACTTATGCAGATGTGCGAAGGCGTACACACCTTATCCAGTCTTTCTTCATGTATATATGTTGCAGCCCAGGGGGTCTGCTGATAAAGAGGGGGATGATGTAATGGCGGTGCTAGGTGCACTTGGCTCCCAGGTGCACTTGGCCTTCCCAAGCGCACTTGGCTCCTCCCATGCGCACTTGGCTCCCAGGTGCACTTGGCCCTCCCAAGCGCACATGGCTACCGAGGCCGGGTAAGCGCCCTTCATATATAATCACCTCGCAAAGTGCTTTTGGCACGCCAGCGATTATCTTACCTACACACCACATAATTGATATATGTTACTTATTTTCGTTTGCATCCGTATTTACACGTATTCACCCATACGAGCACGTACGTCCTTACATTTGTTCGGAATTGTAAGCCGAAACAATAGGGTTTGAGGCAAATTGCTTCGCACAGATCTGCTTTGCTCAAACTGAACTGGTACATCAATGGCACGAACTTCCGACTGTTTGTTGCCAACACTACTCATATAACAACTTAATAAAATCTGGATGTCATAGGGAAAAGGATCATGTCATTTCTTGGACACTTGTACGTAAAAGATGTATTGGATGCTAAAATTGAGATCCATTGAGCCTCATTGTACCCTGGTACTGTATCGATACCTACAGATATACCATGTGCTTAAAGACTCAGTATTTGCTTTCAGATTCAATATTTCCCGCCTGACGCTCCACACTGTATGGTCGGAGTCTTACTTTATGGTTATAGTATTGATTCACTGTTACAGCCTTAATTCACATATGTATTACCAACTATAGACAAAATATAATGGCACATCGTCGATACACTTTGAGCTGCACTTGGAGGTGCACTTGAACATACTCTTGAACCAAGTATATGGGCAGAGAAGATCGATATATGCTGAGTGGAACTGGTTGGACTGACTTGGCTCTCAGCTTGGGGGAGATGATTGATCTTGGCTGGCTCAAGGTGGCTTGCACAGGTCAAAGCGAGGCTGGCTCTCGACTGGCTGGAGATAATGGAGCTGATCTGGCTCTCAGCTGGCTAGATATAATCGAATGGGGCTGGCTTTTGCTGGCTGGACGTGATTGAGCTAAGTTGGCCCTTCGCTGGTGGGAGATAATCATCAAGGCTGGCTGTATACGATCGAGATGATGTAATGGCCACACATGAAATATCAGCTATAATAGGTTGTTGGATGACACAAGTAATATCATAGTTGTCTTTTGGCCAAGTGGTATAGTATGCAAATGTAATAAAGTTGACCATCATATCATACTCTCATCTTTGTAGGAATGCCCTCAGTTCCTGGGCAAGCCAGTCAACATTATAATATATATACTGACGGGATCAAATCCGGTTAGCCCGATTGATACTTCCCCTTAATGGCAAGTCATATCTGGTCACACTGGAAATTGAACCATGGACCTTGTTGGTATCATACTGTAATAAAGTATATGTTCATATACTATACTACTTGGCCAAAAGGAAACTATTATACCACTTGTGCCATCCAACAATACCTGGTAACCGGTACTTTCTCTGTGGCCATTACAGCGAACATATACCTTATTACAGATGACTTGAATAGAAGCATTAGTACTTAGATCAGGTATACGTAGAGGTTCATTATGAGCTGTACTTGGAACTGCACTTTGAGCCGGAGATGGCACATTGAATGCACACTAGCTGGAGACAGTCAGGTTTGGTTGGCTCTTATGTGGCTGGATGCGATCAAGTCAAATTCACTTTCAGCTAGCTGGACACAATTGAGCTAGGCTAGATCACAACTTGCTGGAGATTATCGGGCTGGGTGAACTCTCTGCTGAATGAATGAAATCAATTAGGATTGGCTCTCAGCTAGCTGAAGCTGATTAAGCTGACTAGTTCTTAGCTGACTGAAGATAATCAATAAAGACTGGCCGGTTTCCTCGATACAAATTGTCTAAATATCTGTTCGTATTGGAAATAAAGAGAGTCACTGTCAGAGTGAGAGAGAAAAGTATTATAGAGTTGAACGTAGAACATTGAACATAGAATATAGAATGCAAATATGGTTCAACATAAGGGGTTAGAAAAAGTGGTCAGCGAACCATATTGTTTGCATTCATTTCTTGGCTGAATACAAGTAATCTACTTGGTTAGGCCCATAGCCAGATAACGTAGTATGGACTGTCTGGATGCAATGGGGCCAGGCTGGCTCTTCACTGACTGGAGATGATTGAGCTGGTCTCATTCTTAGCTACCTGGATGCGATTGAGTCGGCTAGCTAGATAAAATTGGGCTGCGCTGGGTCCGAACTGGCGGGATGCTATTGAGCGAACATGGCTCTTGGCTGGCTGGACATGATCGAACAGGGCTGGCAGATGACTGGCTGCAGATGATCGAGCTGGGCTGGCTCTCGGCTTGTTACATGTTATCGAGCTGGACTGGCTCACAGCTGGCTAGATATGATCAAGCTGGTCTTGTCTGAGGCTAACTGGATATTTTCGAGCTGATCTAGATGTCGGCAGGCTGGAGACAATCAAACTTGTCTGGAATTTGGCTAGCAGAATGCGATCGAGCCCGAATAGCTCATGACTGGCTTATCACCATTCAATTTGAACATCCAGACAAAGAACCCAGTATATTGACTATCCCAAATAGTGTTTGCAATAAACTGAATTGGTGCGAGTTGAATCAGATTAAAGCGAAGTTCAAAGACTATTGAATCCGATATTTGCCAAAGTCCTGAGGTTGAACTTGAACTTCTAACTGAATCAGATAAATTGCGAACATTAATAAGTAAGTGAGGACTTCCCTGATTGGCTCCAACTGTTATATATCATATAGCGCCTGATGTTAGCTACAAGATGAATAAACTTCCAAGCCAATCTGACAGGAACATGCTTGATTATATTTCTTTCAGGTTGATGGTCGTATCATAGTATTCAAATGAAACAGGTTGTAATGGTAGCACAAGGTATACTTGGCCTCGTAAGTACACTTGGCTTACAGGTATACTAGGTCTCATAAGTACATTTTGCAGCCGAAGACAGGTAAGGGCCCTTCATATATAGTCGCCTCTGAAAGTACTTTTGCTATGCCAGTGATTATTTTACTTACTTTCTTACTAATATTACTCTAGAATTGATATAATTGTTATCACTTATTCCGTTGGCAACTTTGTCTACAGGTATCCATCCATACGAGGATGTACTCCATTACATATTCATAGCAAGGAATTGCCTCACTCAAACCACATACGTTAGTCAATAATAGAATACATTCCAGTGGTTCGTTGTCAATGCTAGCTCCAAGATAATGTATACAGTGATATGCAACTATGTTAATACCTAGTACCAAGAGTAATTGTTGCAGTGCCTCACATCAAATCGTCGGAGATGAAGAAATTATGCTGCCTACTGATATTCCTGGTGCTTCAATTTTACAACCCACAGCTGGTCATAACCAATGTGCCCAGGTGCAGGAATTTGTTTCCAATGCAACAAACTATAATCTGGAGATTATGTAATGTAAATACACAGATAACAATAGGAATTCAATACTTTCGCTAATGTCAAACATAATGTCATACTTATTTAACTTGTTCAATATTATTATGCTCGGCCTGTATTATGTAAGCTGTTATCCTGTGAAACAATATTATTGAACATTTTTAATTAGATGTTAGTTTTCATCATGACTTTGTCGATGTACAAGTCTGGACTATGAGTCTGAGAGCGTAGGGTAATATATTGTATCTCTTGTCTAGTACTTTCTTCTTGTATCCCTCGTTTAGTGTAGTAATCTTATCTCAAATCTATACCTGGTATCCGCTCCTTTAAATAGATCCACTATTCAAATCTAGGCTCACATATTCTATTCGTAAATACAAGTATATACCAGTCAAATGCAGATATCAGATCTCGAATGAATCGAATTACAACATAGAAATCATCATCTACCAAAGGACAAGCTGAAATATATTCCATGATGACAGACAGAAAACTATTCAAGTGTCCAAGGTTGTCTGATATGTTCATGCTTGCAGATACTCAGACACCACAATATACACCGACATGTATGTCACAATGCCTCGCCACTGAGCAGCAGGAGTCATTTACTGCCCCTCTCTTATGTGCTCATAATTGAAGAAATATCCAAGCTCACACTCATGATACCACTCCGATCCAGGAATTCCAGGACAGATATTTTCGTCAGGTTGTATTCGAACTAGATGTAGACTGCACTCGCAGAGCTCTTGAATGATATTATTTGTGTGGGCATTTCTATTTGAAGTGGAATCTGAATTTTGACACCATGGTGAATATTGATTCTCTTGATTAAAACCAGTAATCAAGCTTAAAGCATAAGAATCTTGGCTTCCTTCTTAAGTATCACAAAAGCTGATCTGTTCACCACCAATTATAGTACCTTATCCAGTTCCAGTCCTGTCATCCAATACATTTTGATTTGATGAGAGTAAGCTTTTGAAGAAGAGCAGATCAATCAATCAATTTTCCTAAGCTCTGAAATAACTGTACCAGATATCCAAAGATACAATTCAGAATTGGACAAAGTTTGAAAATCCACCTCCAACGGTGATAGAGCTGACTCAGATGAGTCTTCAGATATGATCAGTCTTAACCTGTACTCAGGAGGAGACTGGAATTAGTAATATTGATGATAAATATAAGGCTATCTTGTATTGTATTGACTGGAATATGAAGTATTTGCATCTAACTATTATCTGATATGTAGAGAACCTATCCCATTGCTGAAGGTTTGTCAATACAGAGCTCGTTCTGACTTCATCCATATAGCTAAAAAGAATTTCAAAAGGTTGTACTCTGATAACAAGTCTTAGGACTCAAGAAGGGATATCATGGCTACTGTAGCCTAGCTGCTGAAAGGTAATCAGTTTACTAGAAGTCTAGATCACCTAGATGTGAGTACCTCAAATGATACTTGATACTTAAGTTGATCAGTCAGAGCCAGGGGAATGAGCCTGGTAGACATTTGGGACACCCAGCACCAATTATATTAATATACAAGGACTTGTTCTGCATTCTCCACGAACATGATATAACTAAGTATAGATTTCTAAACACAATAAACACGAATACCTTATGCTTTGTATCTACAACATTGTCCCCGCATAAGAAGATCTGGTCTGGATGACATAAGACTTACAAGGTTGACAAGTATGATATCAAGAATCTATTAGGTACATAATATCAAATGGATATGGCTCATACTTACTATGATACACATTAACACACAAAATGTAATACTTTGAATGAGTTATACTTGTGCAAAGAGGTTGAGAATGTTGTCCCTGACTAGGTACAAGGTGAAATTGAGTACAAGACTCAAACAAATGCAAAATTCATTCCTATTGATTTAGAACTGGGAGGATCATACAGAGATCTCAAGCAAACGCATTTCTTTGAACCATTTAAGGTTCAGAATGCGACGTATAAGGGAAGAATGTACAATATAGAATACTCTGTCCATGATGAAGGATCTGATATTGAACAATCCGGAGGTTATAAAGATTGAGATTTAGGCATGCCCTCTGCTCTGCTCATATGTGTTGCTGGATATTTCTTACCACATTCAAATGTATCATATTGGTCTATTTGTCTCTATTGTCTGATTCCTGTCTGCCTTGTGAATTGTTGATGATACTTTCTATCTCTTTTTATAGTTCAGATCCCCTTCACATGTCTTTCTTTTGCTTTCTTGACTGGTGTTGAATCTATAGATATATTTTCTGAATGTTTCCCCAATTGCTTGGTTTCTCTCTTGTAGGGTTCTCATTCCTGATATCTTCCTTTGTTTACACAAATGCTATCTCTATTCGGAATTTCTTTCATATGTATATTGCTACTGTATCTGATCCTGGAAGTATAGATGTATTGTTCTGTCTCTTTTTCTGTTTATCTGGTATCTTTGTAGTTTTAGTCAAAGTATTTTTAGGATTCTATATTCATCTCATATGGAATTTATTTAAACAATCTCAATTATTCTCGCAGTTAAGAAAGCTACTTATGATATTTATTGTACTCCAATTATGGTCATCCAAACAAATATCACATTTCCCCTCATGGATTGTACCTCCCTATATAGAAACTACCTGAAATTCCTTGTCAGATAGAGTGCTATCCAATCTGGTTCCAGTTAGTCAGATGAGTATAAGGGAAACCGAATGTATTTCCGAATAGATAGTATACAAGGAAAGAGTTCAAGTCAGTATGAATGCAAAATCGAAGGCAGTCATATTCAATCATATCCCAAGAAAATTATATAAAAACTGTGTAAATATTCTTTCTGATCAGAACAACAACTATTGAGTCCTAGGGATAGCAGTACAATATAGAGAAGAAACAATCTTATAACAATAAATTAATCTTGTCTACCATAAGACTATAACATTCATATACATTTAATATTTCTGAATTGGTAATGTCCTTGTAAAGATAGGTTGAACTAAACATTAGGGATAGCATTGGAGTGTACAAACAGTCAAGATCTGAAAGATGTTTGGGAAGGTAATATGATTAGTATTGACAAAGTACTGTTGGAAGTTCATACTATTGACGAACTGGTTCAGTTCAAGCGAAGCAGATCCTTGCCATGCTATTTGCCTCAAACCCCACTATTTCAGCCCACAACTGCAAATGACATTAAATAAGTGATCACCTGTCCAATCGGCTTGAGGTTTGATTCCTCTTATAGCTAATTGTACCAGCTAGAAGATAAACTACCAATTCAGCCAATCGGATATGAACTCGTGTAACTATCTTTGTTTGCATTTGTGGGATTTGGTTTGAGGTTTGAGTTGAACCTCAAAACTTTGTCAAACCTCCAATGAAATAAGCTTCGGACTCTGGCTTGACGAGATCTGCCATCAACTAATCTGCTTCATTGCTAATACTAGTGATATGAGTTGATATATTAAACATTATCATATTTCTTATATTAGATGCTGCAAATATTAAAACAAATAAATATTGTGTTATATAAAATTGTTTTGTAAGACACTCGTTCTTTCCATTGACTGATTTCCACATTTCTATTATATTTCATGAATAAGTACTGTTTGTACTTTATAATTGTATTTCTATGTCATGAAATATTTTCAACTATCCTGATATATATTGGTTATTTAATATATATAATTGGTAATTGATAAATTCTCAAGGTACTTAGTAAAGGAGAGATGAGTTCCATCCAATGAGAAATGGATAAAGCTGCACACTAGAGAAAGCTAGCCAATCAGATAAAGCAGTTCAACAAGAGATTACTTGAGGAACAATCTTATACCACTCCATTGGAAGAGATGAAGTATAATAGACAAGACAAAAATGAATTTCATCTAAAACGAAATAGATCAAGCAACCAATAAGAAAGATCTAGCCAATCTCATGAAACCATCAAATCAGAATAGGCTTCAGGAATGGTACAGTTACTATGCCAAAGTATTTCCTAACGTAATATTTACTATTATAACAAGGAAACATATTTTTGTTGAGTGCAATACTGAATAACATCCAAAGGATTTCTTTAGATACCAGATGTACTGTTAAGTGTACAATATTCACTGAGTTACCTTAGAAAGTTAGAGATTTCAATTTTGAGTTATGTTAAAGTTCTGATAGATTTGTTCTTTGCTACCACTCTTGAACATTAAGCACTCATACTAATCTGAAACACATGAAGGCATAAAGAATACTAACTCAAACAACTTGTTGTACCCATGAATCAATGTAAAATTCTCCAACACTCTGGAAATTCAGAATCCCATATATGTTCAATTTGAAACAATTTTGTATTTTACTGACAAAGTCTTGTAGTTATACGATTATGTATCTAATATGAGTATTCTCTCTATATATATCTGGTAAATCATCCATACTGGAATACTTCTGCTTAGTAACTGTATGAAGCAGTATTATAGAAAAGGAGTAATGTCAAAGAAACAACATCATCCAACAAGAAACTAATGAAGATATTGAACAAGATAAGTGCAGTCACTAATAAAGAAGTAATGAGATAACCCAACAATACACACCTACTCTGAATTAGATAAATCTGATTTTTATACCTGAAGTCGACAGGAACATTCAAAACATTGACAATTTTTTTTGACGTCTCAAGGAGACCACAGAAGTAAATTTTGAAATAATTTCAAAAAGATTATGATGTTCTAAGTAGGTTGAAACATTGTTCCAAAGGAAAAAACAATTCAAAAAAAGGAACAATTTCATTTTACAGATGTTTATAATTCCTGATCAGTCTCTACTACCATAGAATATATCTGCTGTAATTGTATACAATAGTAATCTTTTGTCGAAGTGATACAGCTATTTGTATACTGATAAACAATCTAACAATTGTAGTCAAAATCTGCTTTATCCTTTTGATGCAGTATTTGGTGAAATAGGTAAAGCCTCCATACATATAATCTGCAATGATTATACTACTCAATTGCACTTGTACAGTCATTGATACAAAAAATTCAATAGATTTCTGATACTACAATATATCCTGCAATACATTTTCCAAGATTGTAATTATTCAAATGAGTATTAGTTGTACTACATGGTTTTGTATTAAATGGAATGTTCTAATATGATTCTTTTATATATAAGGTATTATTACTGTTCTTAGTGCAATGCCTATTTCTTATATCTTCTACCTATCTCACTTCAATAAATATTATCACCAACCTGTACTTATGTGGAGTGTCTGAATATATGAATATGACTTTGCCCCTACTAGGTACGTTTTGGGGAATCATTCCTTTCAAGGAATTGTAAAGGTGAGTACGTTCCGGTATGAGTCCATAGGTGCAGGTATGTCAATTGAGTAGATACAGTTGCAAACGAGATCACAGGTGACTGTAAAGGCGTATATCCTCGTACGTATAGAAATGAGTGTAGATACGATTGCACACGTGGATTCGAGAACAAGATAGGTGGGTTGAATAGGTAAGGTTATCGATGGTATCCAAGAGCACTCGAACGAGCTGACTATATACTGGGCCGTTGGGCGGTCACTCTGCCATAGGCCGGCCGCCATTACATCATCCCCCTCTGAATCTGCAGACCTCCTAGACTGCAGACCCGTACATGAAGAGAAGAACAAATTCAAGCTCATACCCCCTCGTATGGCCTCGTGAATCCCGCAACAAATTGGTACCGCTCGAAGGTGACCTTTCGGTGGATCTGGTGTACGGGGAAAGTCTACCCCCAGTTGTAGGTGGTAAAACCCGTCCCGATACCATTTGTACTGGGTGCAGATCCAATAAGAAGAGAAGAGAAGGAAACGTCCAATTGACCCCTGTAACCTCCAGATCTCCATATCACCAAATTCATGACTTTCGTAGCTCGGCAGCACCAACCTCCATGTCCATATCATTCATAGAGTTGGCTCGGTGGTACTCGTATCAGTAAACATTATTGGCTCGTCATCGATCGTAAGTGGTTCGTCGATTATCTAACTCGTGAGTATCCAAGAGAAGATCGAACTTACAATATCAATCAAGTATGCTTGGCTCACGCAAAGCTTGTGCCCTCGGTAGTCTTTCTCTGTAAGTACACTTCTGTGCAATGCTGACACTCTGTAAGTGAGCTTGCAGCTTTATTCGTGGATGCTAACGTGTCGTAGGTGCGGTTCAGGGCTTTTGCTCAGTTTGGAGGAAGGCAATCATCAAGTACGCTTCAGATCGTAGGAAGGTAATCGTCAAGTGTGCTTCAGAGCTTCCGCTCAGATCGTAGGAAGGTGATCGTCGAGTGCGCTTCAGAGCTTCCGCTCAGATCGTAAGAATGTGATCATCAAGTGCGCTTGATCGAATACATTTATTGTCGGTGACAATGAATCGACGCTTGTAACGGTATCGTCGATGAAGTCTTTGCTATCACTTCATTCTCGAACAGGTTCGATTCGTTTCGATCATCCGTTCGTATGTGATGCATCTTGTTGAACGTGTTTCGATTGCGGTGTATTTCCGTGCAAACCATGATGTGCATTTCCATGCAAATGATGATATGCACTTCCATGCAAACAAGGATCATGTTCGCCTCTGCGTGCAATGCGGATTGTCATCCCACCAACCGTCATCGACTACTCTTTGCTTGGTCCTTCGAATTTCGGTTGCCCCGCGACTTTTCCCCTTCGACCTTGCCCTTCTTCCTTCGACTCTCCTTCCCAGACATCACCACCTGCTCATCAAGATCCGGGTAGAGATCAATGCCGGTTCGTGTGGTAGTGATAGCCCAAGTCATTTGAGCAGTCTTGGGACCATAAAGATGCTCAAAATACTGAACTGAGATGCTCGTCTTTGGGTCTTATTTCGTCTGTGGGTCTTATTTCGTCTTTGGGTCTTATTTCATCTTCGGTTTCCTTCCATCGTTCGACTTTGCATTGAACTTGATGGTCTGTCGTATGTATTAGTGTGACTTCTCGATGATGGGTAGCAAGTAGTAACGCGTCACAAAGGGGTAATTCACAAAATCTCATAAACAAAACATATCCAATTCCTAAAAATCCATAACAGTGTAAAGGCGTACATCCTTGTATGTATAGATAAAAGTGTAGATAAGGTTGCACACATGGATTCGAAAATAAGATAGGTGGGTTCAATAGGTAAGGTTATCGAAGGCGTGCGAGAGCACTCGCACGAGCTGACTATATAGACTGAGCGGTTGGACGGTTACCCTGCCAAAGGCCGGCCGCTATTACAGTGACTGTGGGTGCAGATGTGTATGTAAGATGTTTACTACCGTGCAATTGTACTTAACACGGTGACTATATATGAACGGTGCTTACCCAGCCTCAGCTGTCAAGTGCACCTGTATACCAAGCGTACCTGCAATTCAAGTGTACACACAAGACCAAGTGCACCTGTGGGTGAAGTTTACTTACAAGGCCAAGTGTACAAATGAGCCAAGTACACTGGACACTGCCATTACTTCATCCCCTTGTATATTCGCTGTCGTCCTGGTCTGTCACATATAAACAGTTAAAGAAGGATGAGATTTGATGTCTATGCCTTCGTATGATTACCTAAATCCAATCACCAATCGCTGCTATCATGGTGGCTTCATGGTAGATTTGGCATAAGTGTAAACTTCACCTCTGATGACAATGTTAAGATCAATGCTGATATCATCTATACTGGGCCGAGATCTATAAGAAATGAAAAGAAGAAAGAGAAGAGAAGAGAAGAAAGATAATATCCAATTGATCCTGAATCCTCCAACTCAAGCTCCGAATCCAAACCGCTCAAGCAGCAAGTCTCGTTCCAAGTCCACTCCTTCAGCAGGCTTGCAAGCATATGCTTCTGAATATTCCAGTGGACTTCCAGTCATTCCAAATCTATGTAATTAACCTCAGTAGTCCTGGCTGGATGATGCTCGAATCGGTGGGGCCATTGGTATCTGCCATTGGTTTACCATCATAGATTGTTGCTGACACATGGTCATAGGTACCAATGTCATCTGAGGGGTTAGGCTATTGCAGCCAGTATTGTATCGCTTTAACAGTCAACGAGAATAATTGCCTGTTGTACATATATTGGTCATAGCCACTGCTCTTGAGAGCCTTCAGAATTGTAACATTTCTCCAATTCCCTCTCTCTGTACTTTCGTATATCCAAGCAGATCATAGATCTCATCCGTGATAGCCTCATCATGTGTATCTCACTGATTGGCTGCAAGTTGACTCATATATTAGTTCTTAGGATACAACCCTCTCTTTCCATTTTGCTTCCTATCAAGTGGCCATTGGTTGAATTTTATCGACCTCATTTGGCACTTGATTGCAGTCATCATATGTCGATATACATTTGGACATGCTTAGTCGATTGCGGAATCCAACTTGTAAGTGTGCCATAAGGTCATACTCATAAGGTAATCAAGTATACTTCCGCTCCGAAATGTCAGGGTATCAATTCTCCAATTCTTATTCCTTTAATCTGTGAATCAACAACGGTATTTGGTTTGGACACATCAAGCCCTTCTAGGTGTAGATCTAGAGGTCACATCCAACATTCTAGCCTGATATGGTTAGTTACTACAATTGGCGGCAATATCATTCGATTATCGTCATGCCTTTGTTCAGTTTCTTGCTAAATTGAGGCCAATTGCAGAGGGTATTATTTATTGATATATCAAATTCGTACACAACCCCTCATACAAGGTAATAGTTATCACATATTTATGTATGTTCATATTCTCGGCTATGAAGCTCCAATGCAGTTCCTTTTTGATGCATCTATTAAGAATTGATACTGGTTCACATTAGCACAGGTTGACATCTCGACAGCTGACTTGGTATGCTCTAAGCTGCTAGTACTGCGTACACTTGATGCCTTTGATATCTTCAGTTGCAGCTGATTGTACATTCAATACATTTGTTGGTGCATTCGAAGAAGATCAAGAAGACCAGTAGTGAAGCTATTGACCTCTCGTTAACATCCAGGATTCTCGATTCACTTGCATTTGATCTCATTGACTTACAGATATACTTGCACTTGATATGTTTGACTTTCAGGGGTACTTGACATCTGCAGCATGATGAGTATGTTGCGGTGGTGATGGGGAGCCATTCCAGCTATTGTGGTGTGGAATTTGTTTTAAGGGGCAGTTTTTTGGTTTCCGTAACGTTCATTCTCATCCTTCCTGGGATCGGTATTCCATCAACTTAAAATGGTAGATGATGAATATGAAGTCAATTCTCATCGAATGATATCAATCGTCTTGTCGATATGAAGTGTTCAATTGTCAAAGGGACTTTGTGCTTCTATATTTGCATTCAATTGCAAGTCACACAGAATCTCTTATACAGAACATATTTCCTCCAGAAAAGGATAGAATTAAAATTTAATATTGTATTGCCATAGCGGCAAGACAACTCCTGTAATGCTTCCCATAAGTCAGTATGGTTACACACGGTACTCATGAAATCTGCATTCCATGGCTCTCCCTAGGTTCAACAAGTACCATCCACCCAGCAGCCAATTGTCATTGATTTGTGATTGTCCACATTGTGAGTTCAGTTGTCAACTTCAGAGGTTCAAGCCTCCATACCTCTTCGTTGAAAAAGGTATCGCCACAACCGCTGGTGATGATAATGTCGAAGATATCATGTTTATAGATCACACATCAGCAAAAACTAATTTGCTTTCCAAGACAGCACGGTACGGTCGATACCGTTCTGAACGTTCTAGGCGTCACTGAAACTTGACCCCGTGCTGCCACCCACAGCATACACAATTTGTACTCCAAGCATTTCAAATAGTCGTTGCCAAGTTGGCAACTCACGTGACAATACTCATTGTCAATTTTTAAGCTTCTCGCTTAAGATTTAGTTCCCACTTATCCTGATCTCATGATAATATCAACTTATGTGATCGTTATCACATATTATTGTATGCGATGCCATATGTTGTCGTCAGAGCTGCACATTTCATACTGCTATGTCTAATATTTACTAGTATAAAAATTTCTTCCACGTATAAAAGTGATGGACTTATACAATATGCGCAACAACGATTTCAAGTGTCCTATCTACTCATACAATAAATTAAACGCATCTAAGTCAATAGTATTATTTAAAAACAATCGACTATTATCTGGATCAGAAGAAAATGGAAGCATATGGGCTGCACACTGAATCATGTGTAAAAGGATGACATACGTCGATCCAA
>MU122264.1:116401-140005 GCA_014904905.1 Wilcoxina mikolae CBS 423.85
CTCCCCCAATTCATTATAATCCTTAATCAGTACATATACCATATGGTCTTTAAATGCAGATTGTTGGAGTAGAAATTCGATGCAGTCAATGGGGTCTCGATAGTAAAAACGCGTCTTTCCATCATCGCGTAGCGCTTCTGAATTGCCAGACCTGTAAAACTGACTTGACCAGATTTCCATGAGTCAATTCCAAGTGCATAGGTCATTTCATCGATTTTAGTGTACAGAGTATATGCAGATATGAAGTTCGTATTTACCCCCTGAAGCTTCATCAGCTCATCGATGGCAACCCTACTCAGTTTGTGCTTGACACACCAGTGTGCCAAACAATATTCTTGCTCACAAGAAACCGGTGCCCATTGGTCGATTTTGTCGTCCAAAATTTCGAAATCACCATCTGTTGCCTTTCCGGCTTCATGTGAGTCCAATGTCATCGATTGTAGTTCATTCGACTTGAAAGTCGGCTGTAGTGGATCCGTGTAGCCATTGTCATCGTCCTCACTTGAAGAATCGTCGTCGGACAGTTGAAACGGGTCATTTGGATATAGAGATAAATAGTCTGCAAGTAGGATATCGTTGTGGGCGGTAATTGTGTATCCTTCGTCTGGAATCTGTTCCAGAGGCACGTAATTTACCCTCTCTGAATGGTGACGTCGGAGGTAATTGATGTATGCACCAGTATAATGGTAAACCTTATTGCAATAATTGCAAAGTGTACAATTAATCGAACTCATTGGATATATATTTTGGTCGTCGCAAAGACGAGATGTGTAGTAGAGAAAATAAGTGCTTATTTTGGGCGGAGATATCCGGTAAAACCCCTAACCTCATGTTTCCTTTTTCAACCAAAGGGGTCCTATTGAACTTTGGCTTCATCCTCACCAGCCGAGTGCAATCATCAATTGTCTTACAGTTATCACTACTTGGAAATCAGTAGAAATGCCTTGCATATGATAGACGTTGATTCCGCGCGTCGCGACGATCTTCTCAATACTAAACTCGGCGTTCCCATGGTAGGTAACTGTCTCCTGGATACTGTATTTCGTACCTGACCTGAACTCGTAGCAAATGGGTTTCGACTTGACCGAGTAGGTTCTAGGTCATCGCAGGGCAGAATTATTGCGGGGTGTATGATGGGGAGGTAGATGTCTAACAATTAGATATTCGTCGACGAGACGCCGATTTGAATATTTGACACATCGAAATTGGCATTAGAACGTAGAAATTGCTTCAATCCTTTGCTGCCACAGACCAGAACTCCGGAAGTCAACTTCACCTAGTCAGCTCGATTACTATGGGATGAGGGAGAAGAACTATATAATACTCCCATCTTCTGCCCGCCCTCCATTCTGCTTCTCATCACCTTTTCCTCCTTATTCCTGCATATCATCATTACCTTAATCTCATTTCAAGTTGATATCGCCGACGTTCAATTCCATCTTTGCAACTCTCGAAACCCATCTCTATTGTTTCGTTTAAATTTAGTTCCCATTCTCAACGTAAATTCCTTTGCCCTGTTCGAACGATGAACTTCGTCGTTAGACATATTAACTTTGTCTAGATGCCGATTCAACAACTCAAAGTATGGGCCGTGCAAAAGGGTATTGGGGAATCTAATTGGACATTGGAAGAATTGGGGCTCTACGAAAAGAAGGGAACAACAGGCAAGAAGGCCAATCGCATCATAGAGTCGATATTTAGCATCGCTTCGAGCCTTGGTATCCACGGCAAAAAGGAAGTAAGCAACGCCGAATGGGACGGCATGATCAAACAATGCGTCAATTCAATCTCCGATTTAGCTGGTCGGAGAGCGCGATTTCGTCGATGGGAAGCGGATCCTAGTGCCAATAATGTCGATGGAAGAAAATGCAAAATCGCCATTGACGTCCTTGCGGAATTGGCCATCAGGAGGAGAAAGGGCAGATCGCCAGTGGAGATTACACCAAAGAGAAAGCGAAACGTCGAATCAGGTACGTTCTGCGTCATCGTGATTACTTTTTCAAAGCTGACAAAATTAGATGGTGATGAGGACATAACGCCAATCAAGCGTCGACGTCCAGTGACTCCTCCCGATGAGGAAGTGTTCAGTTATACCATTGTATACGTCGATCCCGTTACGGCACAGAAACGTGATGGAGAAAAGTACTTCTGATGGCAATAGCCCAATAAGGATGGTCTTTCGTTGTTCACAGTGCTTACGAGCGTCATCGAGGCTACGATATTGGCCTTTGTAAAGATGGTGAATGAAGGGATGCCTGATCCCTCACGGAGAATCCGGGAATTGTGCGGCATCAGCTGTGAGCCGGGCGACGATGAAGGAACGCGAGTTGGAGATGTGGCTCCCATATTTAACGACATTACAACACTTGCATAGCTTCGATCGACGACCAATTTGGAAGTCCGAAGACTTTATTGCGTTCAACTGCGAAACGACGAGGTTCCGAATACTCCAATGCCTGTGGGAAAGTCATTCCTACCACTCGACGAAATCCTTTCTCAGAAGGAAGAGATGATCGACAATATAGGCGAAGAATCCGACGATGAATTGGCATCTTCCAGACCCAGACCTCGCAGCTTTCCATCGTCCCTAGCGAATCTCGTGGCCAGAGATAAACATATCCAGAGGAGGCTTATTCGTCAAAAACCATATTTGACGATTATTCAGAACAGGGGCCGCGCCATTTGGAGTGATGACTATCTACCCCCGGATCCAGAGGAGGAAAGCGTCAATTGGCTGTGCAACCATATGTATTTGGTCAACCATCCATCTCCCAGTTCGGAAGCCAATCTGAAGCCTAATGAAAAGCGAAAGAAAAACTGAGACGATGGAAATCGTCGTTGGTAATTTGCTTCGGGATTTGACTGGGATTGGGTTTTCGCTCAGGTTATAATTTGCTTGGTTTTTGCTTGGGATTTGTTTACTTTTTGTTTGGTTTGGTTTTTGCTTGGGTTTATTTTGGGGTAATTGGGTAGCAATGGAATAGGTTTTCTTATACGGTGTTTGTGTAGTTTGAATCACGATATTCGTTGTCGCCTCGACGTTTTCAATTTTAAGCTTAAATGCTCCAAGATATATCAATTTTTGGTGTCCACGATTTAGTGTCTGCGCTACACCCAATGGGATTTCAGACGCTAATTGAGGTTCATACGATAATTGCCATTTCAAGCTACCTTGCCGATGTGCTCAAACACTAATGCACTTTTCAAATCTAATTTTGGTTGCCGAAACAACAAATTCCGTAGTCTATACCATAAATGTACACTACGCTCCATTGCCTATACCATAAACATACACCACACTCGGTTCCTCTCGGTGTTTCAACCCTAATCTGGTCAGCGGTATGCAGTCCAATGTTCCTGAAAATGATTTTCGCTTTTTAGACCAATGAAAATTCAGTAGACTAACCTCTTTTCAAGCGATGGTACGTGTTCTGACGGGAGTAGCCAATATCAGGACGGGTAGCTCCGTCCACCATATTGGTCAATGTATGATAAAGAACGTCCATCCGACGACTATTATCGTCTTATCTTTTACACCATTCATACACTCTGTATCTGGTTTAATCTACGCTCTTTATATTTCATTTATTCTCTCGTTGTTACACACTCCTTTCCAATCAAAAGACTCGTAGGTGCAAGCATTCTCCACCTCCATCCAATTTAAATTATTGACCATCCAGACAAGACGATGATGCCGTTAACGAGCTCTCAGAAATTCCTGATATGTACGATTATCGCCGCCTTAACGACGAAAATGCACAATTCTCCTCTCAAAGACGTACTAGGAAGCACTCTGCTCTTCGCCAACTAACTCCTCCTTGCACCCAACCTCACGTCCCGAGTCGACGAGAGGTCCATATTGAAATCGATGACGATTATAAGTAGGAGCAAAGGACTCCCGAGATTTCTCGCAAGAAGGTATGGACTCTGATAATGAGACGACGATTTTCGTATTATAATTATTATTATAGCGCATGACACGTAAGGAAAGGGGTGAGCACTGTGTGGTCTTGAAAGTGCTTTGGGAGGAGTGGAACCTATTGACGAGGTGACAGGACAAATAGTTGGAGCAGAATACGGTATCCAGCGGACGCTTTCCAATGTCGAATCATTGGTTCTTGCCGAAGTGAAGCCCATCCCTGGCAGATATGCAATGTTTAATAACCCTTTCGCTACTAATGCTGTCAAGACCACCCAGATCCACTCGTGGTGGTATCATTATGTCACAAAAGTCGATCCGGCAATGAGAAACACCGACCCTCCTCGTGCATACATTTCGGTGGTATTTATTTCATCCTCTCTACGACGATTTTAGTCTGACAAGATATTAAGGCCCTCGGCAAGATTACCTCCTCACGCTCGGCAATGGTCTATAAGTGCAAGGAGAAGGTGGATTCCTTGTATGGCTTCAGAACAATGGACCAGGATGGAGTCAAACAACGAGTCACACACCTCCTCGATCGAGACCGATTCACATGCCCTGAGGGGACGAGAACGGTATGTCTTTAAACAATGTCGAAATATGTGGTTTAATATATCTTTTTAGGATTGCAAGTATTGTTTCGCGGCGACCGAAATCGTGGACCTACTTTACGAGACATACTTTGGAGGAGTAAGACAATTGGGAATGAAAGACCGTAGAATGATCGATATGATCAATTCGACATTCATTGTACTTGTTGCAACCGCGATTCACCATTGCCTTGAAGCATGGAACACCGGGGCATACAAGAAACCAGCTGAGTTTGGCTCCGGTGGAGGTGCACATGGTGAGATCACATTCAATCATATTTGATTATGAATACTAACTGTCACTGCATAGTTGTATTTCGTCGTCTCGAAGCCGAGTTCCTTTCTACCTCACCCGAGTTCCAAACCAAGACGATCGAAGACGTCAAAATGATTCGTCAAAGGCAGAGATGAACAGGAGTTGTCGATATGAATGCATCAATGCCGTACAATGACCAGGGAGTACACGAGGAGGAGTACCTGTCGTATGTATCTGAAGAGCTTGCTGATGTTTCCGACAACACATTTCGTCGTATGACTGCCGAAGTTGAAGCTGCGCAATCTGCACTCCTACCAAGTCGCGTGCAGCATGATATCATCTCCAGTACTGTTGATGTCAGCGGCACCAGCAACACCAACACCAACAACATCAACGACAATTGCAATGACAATTTCAATGTTGCGGACACTGAAAAGGTTAGTTCAGAGGATTATGGGAGCTTTGACTTCAACATATCTGTCCTCAATGACTGTTAAGAGAGCGAGTGGGGGTATCTGACGGAAGAAATATCCATAATGGATAGGCGACACTTATTTTGGTCTTCGCGATATGGTTTTTTGGTTCTTAAGATCGTTGTATTTCTTTTTCACAATCATTGCACGGACACTTGTAATCTTTAGTATCGTAATTGTCATTTGTCAGTAAGCACTATAAAATTAAGGGTTACTGAAAAAATATTTGCGACAACCATTTGTGATATCAACTCGTGAGAATTAACAAAAATTATTATCATGAGAATGGATACTAACTTAAATCAAATGAACAGCCTTATCAATTTGAGTAAGTTGAGGAAGACTACTATCGTGAGTTCGGAAAATTAAGAGAGCGTAAGGGATGGCCATACAAAGTAAAGGGGTTTGAATAAAGCCAATGAAGGCGTATTTCAAACATCTCGACAACGAAGACAAGACGATGGTTTTTCGCCTCAAATGGAGTCACGACCCCATTTGTGCCCATGGTATTTGACTTCACTAAAGTGTTGATGAAAGTAGCATGGAGAGTTCGTGGAAATAAAAGCACAACTGGAGTTCGTTCATTAAAGAATACCAAAAGCTTCAGAATGTTATCGCTACGATGCAACTCGAAGGCCCATTCTCGCCAATGCCCACATTGTGTTTCGACCTTCATAGGCGCAGCACGTTGAATAAGCTTAATCAACAACAATCTGTTTTTGCTGATGTGCTTCAAGCTGACTGCGACGTGTAGCGTGACATTCACAATGGGGGACATGTGGAATGGGAAAGAGTATATATTAGACCTAAATATCAAACATGTACACTTATGTCACTGCACTGTATCCATCACCCGAAATGTGAATGCCATTTAGGGTATCATATAAATATCGCATGATGTGAACATTGCCTTATGTCACGGTGTACATTGCACTCATGCGTCACATGAGTAGTGTTGTGGATCAAAAGCTATGCACACTGCATGGATGCATCAGCAAGAATTATGTGCACTGTATAGTTATATCAGTAAGGAATGCGGCATCAGGAGGTGCAAACGCAATGCCATAAGTTGTGTATATACACGTGCAGTAGTGATCGACAACGAGACTTCAGAGGTTTCGTTTGAAACATCTGCTGTGCACTACATTTTCCGGCGTCCAGAGCGTGACTTGGTCTTTTTCCCGATAGATATTAGTCTATCCTCACATTTGGAAATCTGAAGGTATAGATCAGAACATATTGGACAGTTTCGTTGTGTTTTCTCTTCTGTTTCTGCTCTACTCAACTTCCCTTTTAAGTGGATTTTGATTTCATACAAATGGTCTTGATATGGAATTTAACATCTGCTACTGGACTTGAACTTTCTCGGTCTTCCAAAACTACTGAAAGTTTACTCTCATACAAGAAAGATAGGTAGGAAGATTTATAAGGGAGTACAAGAGTGAATAAGCTTGAATTTTCACTGCTTTCTCACATTATTTATAGGTATACAGCTCAGGAAGTTGGCAAATAAACAAGTGGATAATTTAATGGCAGCTGGATAACAGCCTAGTATATAGTCACTTCATGCAAGTACAATTGCCCTCCAGATAATATCTTACTTAACACTGAATGGACTACCTTATCACTTATTCCCATTTGCAATCATATCTTCACAATTCTATTTGTATGAGGATGTACACCTTTACTCCCTGCCAGTATAGTATTCCTTTCCTAAAAAGCTTACACTTGAGATCATAAATACTGCCACCAATTCCACCTCCAAGAATTCTTCTTCTCCCTATATCTCCCAAACCTCTGGCTTCAGAAATCATAATATTATCCTGTGATATATGACTGACTACAACATAATTCAATTCAATAAAAAAATAGACCAATCAAAAGAAATATACTCCAGTGGTCTCCTACTGGCCATTAGAATGGTCCAGGCTATTGAACCATTTGCAGTCTGCCTCTGGGGTAAGGAGGTCAATAATTCAATCGTTACAGCCAAAGCCAAAGACTCGAGCCGATGAAGTATCATTGCTGTAGCTCTGACTGATAAGGGGAACATATAGTATGTCTCCTCAAATGATACTTTCCATGGCCAAATAATAGATCTCTTTCATGACAACTCTGAGTCTGGTCTGTTTGGAGCTCATAACACTGCTCAACAGTGTCACAACATATCAATTGGAATACTATAAAGGTGTATATCAGAATGTACTTCAGTGGCTGCGAAGTATATTACCGAAATAAGACCCTATCGCATACCTGACATGAAATCAATATTACACTGGCACCATTGTCTCGACACTGATATGCATGACAATTGATCTGGTCACAGAATTGCTGGAAGGAACCGTACCCAAATAGTCATGGATCCTTGTTATCGTTGATCGGTTGACAAAGATGGTATCCTCTTTGCACTTCTGAATGGATATCGATATACCAGAGCTGAACAGGCTTTTCTTTGAGCCTGCATCAGCAAAAACAGATTTTTGTTGATTAAGCTTATTCAACGTGCTGTACCCATGAAGGCCGAAACACAATGTGGGCATTGGCGAGAATGGGCCTTCGAGTTGCATCGTAGCGACGACGTTCTGAAGCTTTTGGTATTCTTTAATGAACGAGCTCCGGTTGTGCTTTTATTTTTGCGAACTCTCCATGCTACTTTCGTCAACACTTTGGTGAAGTCAAATACCATGTGCTCAAATGGGGTCGTGACCCCATTTGAGGCGAAAAACCATCGTCTTGTCTTCGTCGTCGAAATGTTTCAAATACGCCTTCATTGGCTTTATTCAAACCCCTTTTAATTTGTATGGCCATCCCTTACGCTCTCTTAATTTTCCAAACTCACCATAGTAGTCTTCCTCAACTTACTCAAATTGATAAGGCTGTTCATTTGATTTAAGTTAGTATCTATTCTCATGATAATAATTTTTGTTAATTCTCACGAATTAATATCACAAATGGTTGTCGCAAATATTTTTTCAGTAAACCCTTAATTTTATAGTGCTTTCTGACCAATGACAATTACGATACTAAAGATTACAAATGTCCATGCAATGATTGTGAAAAAGAAATACAACGATCTTAAGAACCAAAAAACCATATCGCGAAGACCAAAATAAGTGTCGCCTATCCATTTTGGATATTTCTTCCGTCAGATACCCCCACTCGCTCTCTGAACAGTCATGGATGACAGATATGTTGAAGTCAAAGCTCCCATAATCCTCTGAACTAACTTTGTCGGTGTCCGCAACATTGAAATCGTCATTGCAATTGTCGTTGATGTTGTTGGTGTTGTTGTTGCTCGTGCCGCTGACATCAACAGTACTGGAGATGATATCAAGTCACACACGACTTGGTAGGAGTGCAGATTGCGCAGCTTCAACTTCGGCCATTATACGACAAAATGTGTTGTCGGAAACATCAGCAAGCTCTTCAGGGACATACAACAGGTACTCCTCCTGGTGTACTCCCTGGTCATTGTATGGCATTGATGCATTCACCTCGACACCTCCTGTCCATCTCTGCCTTTGACGAATCATCATTTTGACGTCTTAGATCGTCTTGGTTTGGACCTCAGCTGAGGTAGAAAGGAACTCGGCTTCGAGACGACGAAATACAACTATGCAGCGACAGTTAGTATTCATAATCAAATATGATTGAATGTGATCTCACCATGTGCACCTCCACCGGGGCCAAACTCAGCTGGTGCCTTGTATGCCCCGGTTTTCCATGCTCCAAGGCAATGGTGAATCGCGGTCGCAGCAAGTACAATGAATGTCGAATTGATCATATCGATCATTCAACGGTCTTTCATTCCCAATTGTCTTACTCCTGCAAAGTATGTCTCGTAAAGTAGGTCCACGATTTCGGTCGCCGCGAAACAATACTTGCAATCCTAAAAAGATATATTAAACGACATATCTCGACATTGTTTAAAGACATACCGTTCTCGTCCCCTCAGGGCATATGAATCGGTCTCGATCGAGGAGGTGTGTGACTCGTTGTTTGACTCCATCCTGGTCCATTGTTCTGAAGCCATACAAGGAATCCTCCTTCTCCTTGCACTTATAGACCATTGCCGAGTGTGAGGAGGTAATCTTGCCGAGCGCCTTAATATCTTGTCAGACCAACATCGTCGTAGAGAGGATGAAATAAATACCACCGAAATGTCTGCATGAGGAAGGTCGGTGTTTCTCATTGCTAGATCGACTTTCGTGACATAATGATACCACCACGAGTGGATCTGGGCGGTCTTGACAGCATCAGTAGCAAAAGGGTTATTGAACATTGCATATCTGCCAGGGATGGGCTTCACTTCGGCAAGAACCAATGATTCGACACCTGAAAGCGTCTGCTGGATACCATATTCTGCTCCAACTATTTGTCATGTCACCTCGTCAATAGGTTCCACTCCTCCCAAAGCACTTTCAAGACAACACAGTGCTCACCCCATTCCTTACGTGTCATGCGCTATAATAATGATTAGAATACGAAAATCGTCGTCTCATGATCAGAGTCCATACCTTCTTGCGAGAAATCTCGAGAGTCCTTTGCTCCTCCTCATAATCGTCATCAATTTCAATAAGGACCTCTCGTCGACTCGGGGCGTGAGGTTGGGCGCAAGGAGGAGTTAGTTGGCGAAGAGCAGAGTGCTTGCTCGTACGTCTTTGAGAGGAGAATTGTGCATTTTCGTCGTTAAGGTGGCGATAATCGTACGTATCAGGAATGTCTGAGAGCTCGTTATCGGTATCATTGTCTTGTCTGGATTGTCGATGATTTTAATTGGATGGAGGTGGAGAATGCTTGCACCTACGAGTCATTTGATTGGAAAGGAGTGTGTAATAACGAAAGAATAAATGAAATATTAAGAGCGTAGATTAAACCAGATACAGAGTATATGAAAACTGTAAAAGATAAGACGATAATAATCGTCGGATGGACGTTCTTTATCGTAGATCAACCAATATGGTAGACGTAGCTACCGGTCCTGATATTGGCTGCTCCCGTCAGAACACGTACCATCGCTTGAAAAGAGGTTAGTCTACTGAATTGTCATTGGTCTGAAAAGCGAAAATCGTCTTCAGGAACATTGGGCTGCACACCGCTGACCAGACTAGGGTTGAAACACCGAGAGCAACGGAGTGTGGTGTATGTTTACAGTATAGGCAATGGAGCATAGTGTACATTTATGGTATAGACCACGTAATTTGTCGTTTCGACAACCAAAATTGGATTTGAAAAGTGCATTAGTGTTTGAGCACATCGGCAAGGTAGCATGAAATGGCAATCATCGTATGAACCTCAATTAGCGTCTGAAATCCCATTTGGTGTAGCGCAGACAATAAATCGTGGACATCAAAAATTGATATATCTTGGAGCATTTAAGCTTACAATTGAAAACGTCGAGGCGACAACGAATATCGTAATTCAAACTACACAAACACCGTATAAGAAAACCTATTCCATTGCTACCCAATTACCCCAAAATAAACCCAAGCAAAAACCAAACCAAACAAAAAGTAAACAAATCCCAAGCAAAAACCAAGCAAATTATAACCCGAGCGAAAACCCAATCCCAGTCAAATCCCGAAGCAAATTGCGAACGACAATTTCCATCGTCTCAGTTTTTCTTTCGCTTTTCATTAGGCTTCAGATGGGCTTCCGAAACAGGAGACAGAGGGTTGACCAAATACTTATGGTCGCGCAGCCAAGTGATGCTTTCCTCCTCCGGATCTGGGGGTAGATAGTCTTCACTCCAAATAACGTGGCCCCTGTTCTGAATAATCGTCAAATATGGTTTTTGATGAAGAAGCCTCCTCTGGATAAGTTTATCCCTGGCCACGAGATTTGCTAGGGACGATGGAAGGCTGCGAGGTCTGGGTCTGGAAGATGCCAATTCATTGTCGGATTCTTCGCCGATGTCGTCGATCATCTCTTCCTCCTGAGGAAGGATTTCCTCGAGTGGTAGGAATGACCTTCCCGCAGGCATTGGAGTATTCAGAACCTCGTCGTTTCGCAGTAGAACGCAATAAAGTCTTCGGACTTCCAAATTGGTCGTCGATCGAAGCCATGCCAGTGTTGTATTGTCATTAAATATGGGAGCCACATCTCCAACTCGCGGTCCTTCATCGTCGCCCGGCTCACATCTGACGCCCCACAATTCCCGGATTCTTCATGAGGGATCAAGGAATCCCTTTATTCACCGTCTTTACAACGGCCAATATCGTAGCCTCGATGACGCTCGTAAGTACTGTGAACAACGAAAGATCATCCTTATTGGGCTATTGCCATCGGAAGTTCTTTTCTCCATCGCGTTTCTGTGCCGTGACGGGATCGACGTATACAATGATATAATTGAACACTTCCTCATCGGGAGGGGTCACTGGATATTGACGCTCGATTGGCGTTATGTCCTCATCACCATCTAATTTTGTCAGCTTTGAAAAAGTGATCACTGCGATGCAGAACGTACCTGATTCGACGTTTTGCTTTCTCTTTGGTGTAATCTCCACTGGTGATCTGCCCTTCCTCTTCCTGATGGCCATTTCCGCAAGGTCGCCAATGGCGATTTTGCATTTTCTTCCATCGACATTATTGGCACTAGGATCCGCTTCCCATTGACGAAATCGCGCTCTCTGACCAGCTAAATCAGAGATTAAATTGACGCATTGTTTGATCATGCCGTCCCATTCGGCTTTGCTTTCTTCCTTTTTGCCGCCGATACCAAGGCTCGAAGCGATGCTAAAGATCGACCCTCTGACGCGATTGACTTTCTTGCCTGTTGTTCCCTTCTCTTCGTAGAGAACCAATTCGTCCAATGTTCAATTAGATTCCCCGATAGCCTTTTCCGTGGCCCATACTTTGAGTTGTTGAATCGGCATCTAGACAAAGTTAGTATGTCTAACGACGAAGTTCATCATTCGAACAGGGCAAAAGAATTTACGTTGAGAATGGGAACTAAATTTAAACGAAACAATAGAGATGGGTTTCGAGAGTTGCAAAGATGGAATTGAACGTCGGCGATATCAACTTGAAATGAGATTAAGGTAATGATGATATGCAGGAATAAGGAGGAAAAGGTGATGAGAAGCAGAATGGAGGGCGGGTGGAAGATGAGAGTATTATATAGTTCTTCTCTCTCATCCCATAGTAATCGAGCTGACTAGGTGAAGTTGACTTCCGGAATCCTGGTCTGTGGCGGCAAAGAATTGAGGCAATTTCTACGTTCTAATGCCAATTTCGATGTGTCAAACATTCAAATCGGCGTCTCGTCGACGAATACCTAATTGTTAGACGTCTACCTCCCCGCCATACACCCCGCAATGATTCTGCCCCACAATGACGTAGAACCTACTCGGTCAAGTCGAAACCCATTTCCAACGAGTTCAAGTCAGGTACGAAATGCAGTATCCAGGGGACAGTTACCTACCGTGGGAACGCCAAGTTTAGTATCGAGGAGATCGTCGCGACGCGTGGAATCGATGTCTATCATATGCAAGGCATTTCTACTGATTCCCAAGTTGCGATAACTGTAAGACAATTGATGATTGCACTCGGCTGGTGAGGATAAAGCCAAAGTGCAATAGGACCCCTTTCGTCGAAAAAGGAAACATGAGGTTAGGGGTTTTACCGGATATCTCCTCCCAAAATAAGCACTTATTTTCTCTACTACACATCTCGTCTTTGCCACGACGATAATATATATCCAATGAGTTCGATTAATTGTACACTTTGCAATTATTGCAATAAGGTTTACCATTACACTGGTGCATACATCAATCACCTCCCACGTCACCATTCAGAGAGGGTAAATTATGTGCCTCTGGAGCAGATTCCAGACGAAGGATACACAATTACCGCTGATAATAATATTCTACTTCCAGACTATTTATCTCTATGTCCAAATGACCCGTTTCAACTTTCCGACGACGATTCTTCAAGTGAGGATGATGACAATGGCTATACGGATCCACTACAGCCGACTTTCGAGTCGAATGCACTACAATCGATGACATTGGACTCGCGTGAAGCCGGAAAGGCAATAAATGGTGATTGCAACATTTTGGACAACGAAATCGACCAATGGGCACAGTTTTCTTGTGAGCAAGAATATCATTTGGTACACTGGTGTGTCAAGGACAAACTGCCTAGGGTTGCTATCGATGAGCTGATGAAGTTTCAGGGGGTAAATACGAACTTCACATCTGCATATACTCTGTACACTAAAATCGATGAAATGACCTATGCACTTGGAATTGACTCATGGAAATCTGGTAAAGTCAGTTATACAGGTCTGGCAATTCAGAAGCGCTACGCGACGACGGAAAGATGCGTTTTTACTATCGAGACCCCATTGACTGCATCGAATTTCTACTCCAACAATCTGCATTTAAAGAGCATATGGTATATGTACCGATTAAGGATAATAATGAATTGGGTGAGAGAGTATACTCTGAAGTTCACACATGCGATTGGTGGTGGAATGCGCAGGTATGAGTTTTTATTTCGTCAACACGTTGTCATAATTAAATGTTCTTCATAGTTGAAAAAGCCTGTCGGCTCCACTATTTTTCCGATCTTTTGCAGCTCTGATCAAACGCATTTGACCAACTATTCTGGCGATAAAAAGGAATGGCCGATCTACCTCATTCTTGGAAACATTAATTCGACGATTCGATCAAAGCCCTCGAGCCTTGCCAGTGTTGTCGTCGCCCTGCTTCCAGTACCTCCGAAGCATCATCACCGTAGTCGTGGAAAAACAGCCACCATCAAAGAGCAACAAGATTACAATCAGGAAGTGCTTAGACTGGTTTTTGAGATTATTTGTCGTCCTCTCGACATTGTTTTCGAGAAAGGAAAACCCATTCTCTCTGCTGACGGAAAAAATGCGACAATGCTTTCCAATCATCTGTGCTTGGACGGCCGATTACTTTGAAAATATTCACATCCATGCAATTAAACAGCCAGGTTGCCCAGTGTGTGAAGCCCCGAAATCGTCGTTTGGAGAGGGCAATCAATGTATCTGGCCATGCCGTGATTATCGACTTTATTTCCAAAAGATGATTCAAGCCAAACGATTCGATAATCAAGACCAAAACTATGCACGTGATTATCTCATGGAAAGAGGCGTAGTGACGACGGAAGGCTTCTTTTGGAATATGAAATACGTTTCTTTGCATACATTGATCATTCCTGATGTTTTACACACTATCTATCTCGGTATTCTGAAGCATTTGATGGAGTGGATAGTGCCATTTTTGGAGTTTCACAAACGAATTGACCGATTCAATGATCTTTGGGCAATAATGCTTCATTATCCAGGATTTGCACGATTCAATAAGCCCTACACAGCCTTGATACAATGGAGTGGCAAAGAGATGAATGCATTAGGCCGTGTTATTGTTCCCATTGTTACGACGATGCTTTTCGATTCTTCTTCGGAGCAGCAAGGTCTATTCAAATCCGCCATGCTCTGTGTCAAAAACCTCATCTACTTTCACCTCATGACTCAGTATCACAACCATACCGATACGACAATCAAATATATGGAAGACTATCTCAGTGAATTTCATCATCACAAAGACATCTTTAGTCGTTTTCGTGCCAAAAAGTCAACCAAGAAGGTTGCCGAAGCTCTGCGAAAGCAGCTTGCCATCGATATGCAACATGAGCGCAAGAATGATCCTGCATGGTCACGTCTTTCCGCAGCGGCAAAACGTCATTGCATCGACGTGGACAAAATTCAAATCGATTCAGATATAGCGTTGCACTTGAGTGATGAGTCTGACTTCAACTTTGTCAAGATGCATCTGTTGAACCACTTTTCAGATCACATATGTCAGCTAAGGCAATTATCAAATGTAAACTCTGAACTACCGGAAAGGTCGATGATGGACTTGAAAGATACGTACCGACAATCAAACCGCCATGAGCTATCTTTCCAGATTTTGCGCACGAAAGCCCGGAACGAGGTGTTCCAATTCAAAAATCTAAATCTCTACACCGAAAAACGTCGTCATGAAAACCAAAATCTATTTCCCACGTCTCCAGCAATTCAAATGATGAAAAATCACCGGCCAGGAATCAAGTCTCTAGCAGACCTCTCATTCTGGTGTGGAATGCCAAAAGGGGAACTTCAAAATCACATTGCATGGTGTTTCAAAAGATATGGTAACCACACCGGATATGTCGATAACGACGAAGAATTTTGTCGTCTACAAAACGCAAAATACAGTCGTTATGATTCTGCAGCCATTCCAGAGACATCATTTCAAGGCGACAAGCAGACGATTCACATTGTACGATGCACTGGAACCAACCAATGGAGGAAGCATAAGCCTCCCCGAAATGATACAGTATTACTCTGGGATGGAACGCAGGGACAGTTCAAGTCGACTAGAGGACGAATTCCAGCGAGAGTACGATGTCTTTTCGTCATTGAAGATATGGAGTCAAATCAACGATCACTTTTGGCCCTTGTCACCACAATAGTTGCAGGCCCAATGCCCGAGGTTCCGGGGATGGTGATTGTTGAGCAACAAAATCAGACACCTACATTACCTTTGGAGGACGGTAGTTATCGTCGAAAACCCCTTTTTGGCGTTGGATCGACGTATGTCATCCTTTTACACATGATTCAGTGTGCAGCCCATATGCTTCCATTTTCTTCTGATCCAGATAATAGTCGATTGTTTTTAAATAATACTATTGACTTAGATGCGTTTAATTTATTGTATGAGTAGATAGGACACTTGAAATCGTCGTTGCACATATTGTATAAGTTGATCACTTTTATATGTGGAAGAAATTTGTATATTAGTAAATATTAGACATAGCAGTATGAAATGTGCAGCTCTGACGACGAAATATGGCATCACGCACAATAATATGTGATAACGATGACATAAGTTGATATTATCATGAGATCAGGATAAGTGGAAACTAAATCTTAAGCGAGAACCTTAAAAATTGACAATGAGTGTTGTTATGTGAGTTGCCAACTTGGCGACGACTATTTGAAATGCTTGGAGTATGAATTTTGTATGGTGTGGGTGTTAGCATGGGGTCAAGTTTCCGTGATGCTTAGAACGTTCAGAACGGTATCGACCGTACCGTACTGTCTTGGAAAGCAAATTAGTTTTTGCTGATGCACATCCTCTAAACTAATCTCTCCTTCTCAGTTATCTTCCGACTCCGAGTCTATGTCCTTGTACTCGTCTTCAATTTCATCCTCATTCTCATTCTCATGCTCATGCTCATTCTCATCCTCATCCTCATCTGCCTCATTCTCACCCTTATCATCATCCAACTCCAGGCAACAATGTCACTGAGCACGACTACTGGTACTATCAACGTTATCATGCTCATTGTCATTGCCATTGTCGGCATCGTCAATCCCATCATTTGTATTAAAAGACAAATGTTTAGCAATAGGGTTTCAGATTGCAGAAATAATTGCAGTCTCAATGTCCAGCTACATCATCAGGGCTTGCATTTCAGTCTTGTTTAATACCACTCGATGAGGCTTGGCAATGGGTGGCATATTATTGGCTCTTTTGTCATATAGAACGAGGTTGTTGAGAGTCACCCTTAAGGACTTGATTATCTTCTGTCTCTATGGAGATGGAAGATTGTTCCAAATATTCTTGGCATCAGTGTATACCTCTGCAAAATAAATGTTAGAATGATTGAATGCATTGTAAAGGCTGTACTTAGCACTGTCATTACCTCGATTGAAGTATTACTCCTTTTCACACCTGTTGAGCCAGATTTCAAAGTCATCCATTTCAACCTTTGTTGGAACTAAACCTCCATTTCTTTACGACTCTGTCAGTATGTGATGCAATGCCGTACATGTTAACACAATCAGTGCCGGAAGTGTCTGTTCCCAAATCAAGTCATCGAAGCCCTCTGAATGCTTGTCACATTTGCGTATTCGTTGGAAGAAATGTATATATAGAAATCGTGGAGTCTCCTCGGTAAGAATGTGTCTAGCTCATTCCTGGTACTATTAGCAATGCTACAAGTTGTAGTGAGAACTCATATCTGGTTTGTTCGTATGATCACATTAGCTTACAATGAATGTAAAATCTGAAAGAATTAGGTCAATGTGTATGCAGCGCTCATAATCATCGAAACGGTGCAAGTTGTATAGTCTTCCTATACACTTATGGGCCTTCTTGATCATGTGCGATCTGACTGCATTGTAACTGTTTTTGATCTGATATACAGCCGGTTAGTCAGTGAGAATGCAATTCTGGGAGATACCTAACTATTCTGAAACACTCATTCTGACATTCCAGGAAGCCGATATTGACTCATTCCTGCCTGCATACCTTTGGTCAGAAATGCTCTACTGAGGTTGTACTGGAAATGATATGTTAGGACGCAACTGCTATTGCTTGCAGAACAGCCACCACGATGGGAGGGTGGTAAGCTGCAACGGAAAAGAAGGTGGCCACAGAGTTGTTGCCATTGAGTCGAGTCGCATTCCATTCCTGCAGAGAGGTTTCGCCAGTAATATCTAGACACCCCAGAATACAACTGACATCTCTGACAAGATATAGGTAACTTACAGCATGGTGTACGACCTTTGTAGTAAGCTTCTCGACTCATGAGAGATGTCATCTATTCGAGCTGTGGTGAACGAAGATGTCATCCCAACTGTCATAGCCTCCTAGAGTGTATCTTTCTGGATTGACAATGGAAACCCTGAAGGGGTATATAAGTATTCGGCCAGTAGGGACAGCATTGGTGGAGATGTCATCGAGTTTTCTTTTCTTCTTGAGGGCAGAAGCAATGATGGTTGGTGGCAATGCACGTTATTGGGAGGGTGGCTGCAGCTTCGGTGTCTCGGGATACCCGGTGTCTTTCTTGGCATGGCTTTTGCTACGTCTGCAGTTGTCGCAGTTGTGGGAGTCTTCAGATTTGTCGGAGTCTGATTTGGTATCGGTGTTGATAGTTACAGGTTGGTTTTTCTTGTGATATCGATTCATATGTACCCGAGTCATATCAAGATAAGGCTCTGAATATACTCGGCCATGTACTGCTTCGCAAAACCATCTAGGTGGAAAGTGTCCTTGATTGCATCAATTTTGAAGGGGGTAGATGGGATCTTTTTTGATGGCATTGCAATATTCTGAGCTGTATATAAGGTGCTTGAGGGGTGATTCAGGGATAGGGTTGATGTGTTCAAAACGACAATGAGAGTGGTAAATAGGTGAAGATACAGTAGATAGAGATGTTGGAGAAGAATCGAAATAGAGGGAGTGTAGGGCAGTATATATACAATGCCGAATGGGCTATCAAGGTGCTGAAATCGTGTGGAGCAGCTTGCAAAAAAGTTGAAACAGTTGGTGATATCAAACATCATACTTGAATAGGAGCATTACTGGTTCTGAGCCGCCATCGGTACTTCTCTTCCAGCCTACATGATGCACTGCATGTTTTATACAACTCTGACAGTTGTTTCAACCACTTCTTGAGCGTGAGCCAGACTTGCCATGCAAATATTGGGTCAAAGCGTCAAAGTCTGTCAGTTTGGGTTCTCACCATATGGCAGTGACATCAAGTTCCAACATAATGATGCAGTGGGGTGTCACAAACAGTCAGGACCTGCCATATGAAGTGAGAGATGCATCACCGGTATCTCTGACAGTGGACAGGCCTCGCTGGGTACCACCAATTAACTCTGTACAGTGGTGTCATGAACGCTAAACTCATGTCCTGGCATAGAAAATGAGTGATATCACATGTTTTCGTCTGCGTTTCGTATCATCTGCCATGTCAAACAGCAAAAAAGCAAGCAAACAAGCAAGTCCATAGATTATTTATTATATTTGAATTACTATTGGTGTCATATTAGACTCTGGCTGTGGCTACATCGTGACAAACTGTATATGCAGTATATTCTAGGGTCTTGGTATTTTATATACAGCTCTGTGAGTTTTGTACGCCATGAAAAGGCTTGGGAGATATCAGTCCATAGCCTGACATCTCCCAAGTCTTTGCTAGTGCATCTGGCACTACTTCAGCATGGCAACAACCCATGCATGGCAATGCTCAGAATATTCTGCCAACTGCATATACAGCTCTCAGCATTGTCTATACCTCATGTACTATGGCTCCCATACGAACTCCGAATTGTTTCTGCTCTGTTTGCTTGAAACCTTACAAGTCTGACCTGTACCTCTACAAACACATTGACAGCAACCATCCTCGATATTGAGCCCAACTTCCTGAGGTGAAGACAGAATGCAAGCCACCTGAATGCATTCTAAACAACTCTCAGTGATACCTCAACAATTCTCACAGTGGTGTTCATACCAATCATGACCACATTGACGATGCTGATGCATTTCCTCCATTCCACACATCTCTTTCTCCAGAACTATCCAAATTTGACTCACATACAAAACACTTCTCATATTCCAATGCTGGAGTCCCTGTCGCATAGGTTCTGACCAACGATGAGTATAATACTGAGCACAATTGTGAACAGTGCTTGGACTACCCCTTCCATCTGTGCAACAGTGGGGAGGAGTACAAAGTTGTACAGCTGATCACATCAAAAGGTCTTTCCGCCAACATCATCGATGACTTTCCTAAGGGCAACTGCAGTCTTAAACAGGTTGTGTGTGATTCTCTGAAATCGAATTACAACCTTTGACAGAACATCAACGCGATGGAGGATGGACTTGACCATGACTCCTGGAAGAAAGCTACGTTGCAGATGACATGGAATGTGTAGCATCCAGATACATTTGAGTTTTGGCACTGTGACCTTATAGAGTGTGCAAAATGTCAACTCTGTCGGCCAACATACAAGGAACATCTTATATACACTCTGATATGTTGCATCAATGATGCTGGGCACCGTATTTACAACAAGATGTATACTGGAGACTGGTTGTGAGATAAACAGGTAAGCTTCCTTCTTAGTATACTCTTTATAATGATCATATTTGCGTAGACAACACTACCTATCGGTCACATGCTGGTGACAATGACATTCATGACTGACAGCACCCACCTCACGAACCTTTCTGACCACAAAAAGACATGGCTGATATATATGGCGATCAGCAACCTATGCGCATCCGTTCAGATGAAGCACACAATATACAGCGTATTGTTGGTGTCTCTTTTGCCTATTCCCGTCAAGATGCACGATGTCTACCTCAAATTGAAAAATGCTCAGAGGGAGCATAACCGAATGGTCTCCCAGAATATACTGCAGGATGTGATGCAACTCCTACTCAATTCCGAGACCTGTACCTTCTATACTCGCTGAGCCGATGGCAACTTAAGCATTATTATTCGACACTGGCCGCATGGATGGCTGATTACCCCGAGCACCGTGACCTTCAGAACATCAAGAATGGTCAATGCTTCTGGTACTAATACCCCTTGCAGGAAGTAGATAATCTACCCCACCGACATGAGCAACAGACCATCTGGAATCATAATATATATCGTATACTCTCAGATTCAAATACACCCCAAAGCATGGCCTATTTCAAACACCACGATGTCAAACCAGGTTTCAACATCCTATGGTATCTCGATTGTGTTACAAGTGATCTTCTCAAGCCTGATCTACTCTACACGATGCAAATTAGGATGTTGAAGTACCTCCTGATATGGCGTAACGAATTTCTCAAGCAGCTGAAAGGGCTTGACAAGTTCAATGATATTTGGCTCTCGGTACCTATATACCTTGATATGATGGAGCCAAGATGTACATATGAGGAGGTTGCATGTTGGAACCAAGAAGAAATCAAGACGGCGACAGGATTGTTTATGGATGTTGTAGGTAATTTTCTCTGGGATCCAAGCCACTCTCAGCGTAATATTTCTACCTGTTGAGTTCAGTGCTCTCGGTCTCTTATTGAGTCTTATTTCTGTTGCCAGTATGACTCACATGATGACGAAACGTTTGACCTTATAGACAATACTCTACGTCGCTTTCATGATGAAAAGGTTGTGTGACAACAATTCAGTGCTGGCAAATGACTTGCAGCAGAGATCAAAGAGAGACGTACAGAATTGATTGCCGAGTAGAATGCTGAGTTGAATTCCGAGAAAAACAACAAAAATATGGTGGCCTCTCAACAGCTCATTCGCCACATCTGGAAAGGTATTATCGATACAGGAATGGGTGAATAAATTGCAGAGGGTAGCGATTTCAACTTTCCCAAGATACATCTTATAGAGTACTTCCGAGAGCAAATACAACGATACAGTTCGCTTCAACAGTAGTTGACGGAGATCCGAAAAAGTTCTAACTGGAAGCAGATTAAGAACGGATTTAATGCCTCCAACAAGAGGGGTGAGTACTTTTCTCAGATCATCAACTTCTACCTTTGGAGTGATGCATTGGCTGTCAGAAAGGCCAAGTACGACATATGGAACTGTAAACGATTGACCATGAAAGTAACAGCTGAAGCAACCACTACTAGTAGACATTATTTATTGAGGTTCATATCTCCGCAGCAGCACAAAGGAAAAGAGAAAGTCAAGGACCTTCAAGATCTTTTGAAAACAATCAATAATGACGTTCTCCGAAATGGTCTATATGATACCACCTGTCATTTCTTACACTCCATCATGATGTAGGTTAATATCGATTTGAATGATCTCTTAAACACTGCTACCACAATTTACCATCACCTGGAAATAGAATCACGCAACATGCATGATGAGCACTTCATTCAGAAGCTCAGATATACTGGAGATAAACTATAGTATTCGGATGCTGCCCCCCATGACTGAGTATGGGTTCACACTTCGCAATGTAAGGACAGACAGGAGCTGTCTCACCGGACACTGAAGGAATGTGTACCGTACTGCAAGAATTGTATATTGAAGCTGCTAGTCATCCGTTCGCGCGGCATGAATATCTTTTGGCTAGCATAGTTTGAAGTAACTAAACATGCCAATGGTAGAATGCTGAAAAGTACATCGCAGCTAGTCAGGATAGTGAAACCATCTTTCGAAGGTGTATTTGCAGTACTTAGTACAGCATATATTGTGGGTGAGGTACATTTAATTCCAGAGGAGCCCATTTCTTCGACGTCAGAGAATAAAGGATGGATAGTCAATAGTCATATAGATCTAGTGGCTTAGAATGATATTTATTATATGCTGGAGGATAAGTTGAATACAGCGGTGAACAGAGTATAAACGGTATTTAGAACTGTAAATAGACTTAATAAACATTACCGTGTAATAGGCAGAGCTTCATGTTGCTTGCGTCCAGCCAAGACATGGATGCAAGCAAAGTGGTTCTCTATAGAAAACAGCTCAGAGAGATAGGCAGACCTTATGGTATAATATGCTGTGCATAGCATCGTCATTACAATATCCAGAGCAGTGGTGCTACTGCCTTCCAAGCACCATGCAATTGCACCGGCCAGATGAAGAACAAGGTATATTAAGCGTTCCAACAAGCTGTGCAGAGTGATATTCGACTGTGTGAATACCTACCACTGAGAGTTGTTCTTTCAGTGACTCACATCATATCATCGTAGACGTACATGTTATCCTGCCTACAGACATTACAAGCACTCCAGGTATACCACCGATGTATTAGCGTAACTAATACGTCCTGACACAGGGATGTCTTCCCAATGATCTGGCATTTCGATTCGGTTGATCAAGTTAATTTTTCCTTCTAATTAACTTTCCAGTACCAGAAGCCTGTCACCCCTGGATACTATCTTCTTGCTTCTTTTACTGTCAGAAGTGTTGCTGATAGGTTTTATTTTTTGCTGTTCTGATTGCCCACCTCCTACCATCTACCATTTCTTCTTCTTCATCCTCCCCGGGCCAATCACTAAGAACAATTATAAGTACCTTCTTTGAGTCTTCAGCCTGCTTTTTCAAAAGTTTTGAGCCCTTGACTCCTTTTGTAGAGGGTGCTGCCTTTGCTTTAACCTTAACCTGACGCTTTTTTGCTTTGGTTGCATTTTCTCTATCAATCCTCTCTCTCCTTCTATCACTTATACCACATCTTCACCAGTATACACACGAGTTTTGCCAAGATGACACTGATTTCTGGCTGCAGCTGCTGTAGTTTCGTTGTTTCCAGAGAGAAGAAATCTCATCATTTCCTCTCTCAACTCCTTACCTGCAAGTATCACCTTGGTGGACCTTTCCAGCTGACCTATAAGGACCATAGATTTTAGAGAGGAAGGGGTTTGGCGAGTGACAAGGTATAGAGTACTGCATATCAGCCTGCTTATGGCTCTGAGTTGCATTGGAATTGCAGTGGGAGGAGCAGAGGGTGAGGTTGATAGTGTTTCAAAGCGAGTAATATTTTGTAACACCGGGAGCGTCACTCCAGGTTTACCAGTACAAGTAGTATCC
>MU122264.1:148361-175635 GCA_014904905.1 Wilcoxina mikolae CBS 423.85
AGCTGGCAGGGCATTGTCCCAATAACCACCTTTAACTCCTTATCAGTGGTGTGGTTGACTGCATGACAGCTCATCTGATTTCGTTGGGTGCGAGTGATATCTTGTGTAGTTTTGATGACGTCCAGGGATGACACTTGTACTATCCCGATGCGGCTATTGTCGAGTGATCGTAGGTGACCCTGCTCCGATGGCCCTTGGTGATGTACAGCTTGTGAGGTGTAACATATTTCATGATTGCCATTCGAAAACCTTGCAGAGATCGACTCGCCAGATATCAGTAGCTTCTAATACACTCAGAATATTCTTGTATGTATATGCTATACCTTTGGTTCAGGTTATAAGCTAATAGGTAGTGGTAGAATCTGGATAAAGTGAAATTACTGGAATAGATCAACACATGGAATTGTGTTTTCTTGATTGCAGTTTCTCTCTTCCTGGTCTACAGATCCAATTCATTGCTGTAGCAGTGTGATAAAGAGCCAAAGGGATTTACATTCAATGGCTGTAAGATGTGTATAGAGTGTGCAGGAAGATAGGTGGGGTGTAAATCTCTCTTTAGGCAAAAATCAAAAAATTCCCATATCAAATGTAATACATGCCCATCCAAGACTAGAATACATGGCTGGCTCTCAGTGCTAGTAAAGTTAGTATGAGTAGACGATGAATTTGATGGTGCCTACACCTGGATAGAAAATGTTTCGAAGTTTTGCTCTATCCATTCTAGTCACAATTCACTATTGGTCTACCCTTTAGAGGAACAAGCAAATATTCCTTCTTCCTTGGCCTGTACCCCTAGATGCAATCATAATAGATGGCCTTCCACGCTTGTAAATGTATTTTCAGGGTAAAGTGGTATCAGCAGAAGAAATACACTCTGTAACTGTAACCATTTCCGGATTTCCTTCCTGGCTGTAGAAAGGATTCTTTTGGCCTCTACGGCAAATAACCTTGACTTTCAGGGTCTGACCAAAAAGGAACCCTTTTTCATTCATATTATAAATATTTTCTGGACATGATTTGAGTTTTCTAATAAGTTTTCCCAGCTACAATCCAATAGGTTAGCTAATAACTCCAACCTATACTAAATTTAGTTACCTTGCGAAAAAAGTCCTTTCGAATTGCAGGGTCATTAGCATTAGTTCTTTGATGGTCCAGTTGCTGACTAAAGTAGGTAGTAATTGCAGGATATCAGTCAAGAAAGCATGTAATCCAGTACATACCAAGTTTTCGACGATGTAGAGGTAATAGGAACATTGCAAGTTGCTTAACCATCTTACTTTGTAGTGAGTGCCATAGATCATCCAGTGCTTTTCAGAATCTCACAATAGATTTCTCTTCGTCTGGGATCAGTAGCTGCTCCTTTTCATATGAAGTACTCCATGGCTGGATCCCCCTGAGGCGGTCTCGTAGTGTTCCATATAGAATATCATATTTTGAGGCTGCAATGTGGATGGATGGCTCTGCTCAGATATGCATGTTTGGCCTCCCGAATGTCTTTTTCTCTGTCAGCAGCTGGTTCTCTGCGCTTCACTCTGCCCATGGTTGTAGTATCGTGGGGGTTATGGTGAAAATTGAGTTTTGGAGCGGGGTAAATAACCATCCCTGCTCATGCAGCCAAGGGCACTTGCGTGCTTGATTGCGTGATTGGTTACTAGGACGTGGACGGTTACACCGAGAAATGCGTTAATACTTATAGGACTTCATAAATCAGGTGCAACAATATCAAATGTGGACTGTAAAGATTTGCACAAAAAAATGCACTTAGTTAAACAATAAGCAAAAATAAAGTGATATTTTGTTGTGTTGAACGAGCATCGAAACATGAAAGAAAATCCCCACGGATTTGCCAAAAACGAAACATACGGTTACTAGGTAAACTACCAAGATAAGCTCCTATGAAATGAATCCATTTAAACGCCCGCTACAAAATTAAGAACACAAGAATACTCGCAATGCCAATTGCCAAATGCCAAAACCCATGCCGCACTAATATCATCTCAATTCCTGTCCATAAACTTCTCTATTATACTAATCACCCTTAATTTCACAGTATGTGCAAAGTTATCGCTTTTCAAATGCGACAGATGCTCGTTGAGGAGTCGAGTGACAGCTCTCCATTCTGGACAGCATAGCAGCAGAGGTAAAATCGCTCGTTGCTTCAAAGCTAGCCCGTGTGCGCTCTGTCGACGACCGTAATCTATCAAAGCTTGCTCTCGCTCTGTCCATGCTTGGTCGGTGCCTTTCGAGCGAGAAACGACGCGGAGTAAACGTGCCTCCTGTGCCATGATTTCCAGACCCATCTGTACCGTCACTGCCATTACCACTGCCTCTTTTGCCCCTAGTTGTGGCTGTAGGGGCAACGCTTGGGGGATAAATAGGTCGCAACTCATCGTCTTGTTCAAATCGATGACTGGGAGGCTTAACAATAGCCGAACTTGTTGAAGACGCTGCCATTGTCGGCATAAGTGTTTTGGTATAAAGATGGGCAAATTTGCCTTGCCGAACTTGCTCGCGAATAATATCAATATCCCGGGGAAAAAAAAGCTTTTGAACAACTTTGGCGGCCATTCGGGGAAGCAAACAAACAATGACCGTAAGAAAAATTGTCGACCAAAAAGAAAGCGCTCCAAAGACTTGACCGGCAGCCGAATAAAAGGTTCCGACGGATTTGAATTGCGAGTAAACTCCAGTCCAAAAAAAGACCAGAAGAGTACTGATGGCAATAATCAATGCAAACAGCCAGTCCCATCGGTATTGGTTAATAAGCACATATGTATTGACAACAACAATGGCAGCACAGGCCACGTAAACACCCATCTGCTCCCGACCGTTGAGGTCGCGCCCGGTTGGACTAGCAAATCCCCCAAGAGAGAATACAAGATATGTCATGAAAAAGCACATGACAGATTGATAAATACCATCAATCATGTAAATCCTATAAATGACATCAGTAATGTTATGCAGCAATAAGGATAATTATACCAGAATTTTAACTGGGTCCACTCCAGACGAAGAATACCACGCCGATACAGTTGAGGAACGGCAAGAGAAACCTTATCATCCACATCCTGGTCGAGGATGCCCATAAGAATGACGGGCAGCGAAGTGAATGCAAGGTTGTATAGAAGAATGTATGTGTACTCGAACAGATATGATCCATCAAAACTGTTGAACAATTGATACCAAAATAGAGCAAAAGTCCAAACAATATTCTACGCTAGGTTAAAGATTATGCAGAAACGATTCGGAAGGAATGACTGACCTTGTAAAAGAAGTTCGCTGTCATTTCTGCAAGACGGCGGTAAGACCACCGTCCGTGAACCAATACAAGTCTGCTTAGGAACCGAAATTGACCAATGGCATAATCGGAACACATAACTGCCTGCCTGCCCTCTTCACCAGCAATACCAACACCTACATCTGCTTCTTGAATCATGGCAACATCATTGGCACCGTCGCCTATCGATAACGTCATGACGTCTAGACCCTTCTTGACCATCTGACACACAGCTGCTTTCTGACTAGGGCTAACACGGCAACACAAGACTGCTTTGCACTGCTTGCACAGTAACAGGAATTTTGTTCTCAGCTCCTCCTCTAGGACCAGCTTCAGGGCATCACCATCTATCACCAACGCATGGGTTGCTGCAGGGGGGTTGTGGTCCTCCTTTGCAAGCTCGAGTTCTTCCATGGACCCTGTCATATTAAAGTGTTCGTGTAAATACTTGTCCAATAGGGTAGCAGCAGCCTCCGGTTTGTCCTCATCAACCTTGAAAACAATTAAATCCATACCATTGTCCAACAAGTTGCAGGAGAATCCAATATTGATGGCTGTTTCAACTTTGTCTCCAGTAAGTACCCACAGTTTGATGCCGGCCTCAGCAAGAACTGCAATCGTGTCTGGAACGCCGTCTTGCAAACGGTCTTCAATGGCGGTGCCACCCAACAAAGTAAGATCCCGTTCGATGGCATCAGAAATTTCCTCTAGCTTCTCTTCGCGGTTGTGAACAGCGGCAGCAGCTATATCGTGCTCCTTACTCCAGAACAGGTATTCTTCTTCTGATAATTCCTTCTCGGCGATGCACAGTGTTCGTAACCCTTCCCGAGCAAATAGCTCAAGGTGTTCGGCAGTTTGTCGACGCAGTTCCGGCTGCTTGCCTTTCCGCAACCTCGAGTATATAATGCTATCTGCGCCTTTGCAGAAAAGAAAAATTTTCCCGGAGTCGGGCATTCGCACTATTGCGCTCATTCTTTTCCTGGCGGAATTGAATTCCAATGTGCTAAGTACTTCAAATTCCTTGTCCACGCCTTGCACATTGATGGTTACCCCATGTGTTGTCCGATCCACCAAACTGTAACCACAGTCCCGAGCTGTAGCCACTAGCGCGGCCTCATCGGGTGATTGGGCTTTGAAATCAATTCTCGGAGGATCCTCAGAGAGACGATCGGGCAAGACAGTATGGCATAACGCCAGAACAAGCATGAAGTGGGCATTTGCCGTAGCTTGTTCCTCACCCGAATTACCACGAAGATCGCCCACGTATTCCGAAGACACAAATGTCATTTTCTCTTCGTCCAGGTAAGGGTTGTTACTGATTTGGCGAAGATTCTTGAGCATTTCCATACGATCCGCATCTATCTGGGCATGCATCTTTGCGCCCGCTTCCTCCACGTTAATGCCCTGTCGCTTCTGCATACCCGCCTGTGCCTCCGTATAGGCCTCGCCGTAAGGAACGCCATTGACGGTACACTTTTTGAACTCCATGACATTTTGGGTCAACGTGCCAGTCTTATCGGAGAAGATATATTCAATCTGACCGAGGTCGTCCGAAATATTCCAGGACTTTGGGGTACAAGGATAGTCAAGCTTGTCGTAATACATATAAACATCGCTGTAGATAAAGAAAGCTTGGGCAAGCTTGATGATTTCAATGCTGATATAAAGGGAGATGGGGACTAGGTTTTGGAAAAGAATGACAGCGGTCCAAAAAGTAACAATGCCATCAACTGCGGGTGTGCCACCGATTGAACCGAATTCGAAGTAATTAAGAGATTCATTACCCTTTGCCCAGGTGACACCTTGAATAATACCGGATAGCAAGCACATGATGAGAAGTATCAAAAAGTTGAAGATAACCTGCAGTACTTAGTATAGCGCCAACCATAAAATGAATTGATAAACATGGTGACCTACGTTCCAATTGAGTTCCCTGGAAATTCTGCTCCGCTTAGATGGTGTAATTCCAGCATTCATCATAATTTTAGTTTCGTCACCCGTGAACGCCACAACACCAATAGTCCAATCTGTATTTCGCAAAGTGCAACCTCGAAGTAGCAGATTGTTGATAGAAACAGCTTCAGCCATGTCCACGCCGGGCTTATCCGGGGCCATTGGATCCTTTTGATTCCACTTAATTACGCCGCTGTATGAGTAAAGATTTGCATGAGGGTTCTCGCTTTCAAGCATGAAGTTTGCAGCCTCACAGTCGCGTGCGTGTCGAATCTTCCTCCCAGATCGCAAGGCATGTCGGACTTTGAGATTGGTTTCCCCATCAAGATTCTTAGTTTCGACATAACAAGCGCCATCGCTATCAGACGTGGAAAGTATGATGATATCTGCAGGTATCTCCTCGTCGTTGTAAATACGAACAAAGTCGCCCACGCGTACGTCCTTCCAATATCCTCTCTTAAATCGTGCCTTTTCTGGACCGTGACGATGGGGATCAACCAGGTTACCATAGTTGCGAGAATCTGGCTTGGGCTCGTGATTATGTGAGCTGGGAACTCGAAGGTAGGTTGATCTAGGAGAAGACTGGGGTACCCCATTATCCGATGGAGAAAAAGAGAACCTCTGCTTGTCAGGAGCGGGAGAAGAAACGGGTGTCATTTGAATCGATTCTGCATGATCTTTGGCAACTGTATATACGGATGCCCTGGTTTCACTCCTTTCCAAAGTCATCATCTCAGGGTTATTCTTGGCTCTTTTTCTCTGCTTTTGGTGCTTATATTGTTGAACAAGCCATAGTAACCCCCGTGATGTAGCTTTCTTGCACTGTCGCCAATATGATACGTTTTCATCTGTGACATTGGGGTTGTGCCAATCCACCAGAAGGTGAACAGGAGTATTATTTAGCTCGTTATCCAGCACGGTTCTCCGGTAATCTTCGATGGCGTCCTTGATCGCGGTGATCAAGAGAATGACGATAAGAGGAACGGAGCCCAATGCAGGATTAGACGCGCCAAAGATGGGAAAAATCTATGTAAATAATTAGTCACTGTGAAGAACATGGTTCCTAGACGAAGCGTACAGCAAGGATAGTGACGAAGAGGAAGTAGATATTGGCGATATTGTGGAACTGAAGCCATAAGTTCTTCGGAATGAATATTAGGGGAGTGTACTTGGCCGTGCGGATTTTATTTCTGGAAAACTGCTGTATGGGGGATCCATCTTCGTCCAGTAGCTCCACAGGGAGCCGTTGGTTGACATAAATGAGCCGTTGGGAGAGTCCTTCTTCGCTTTCAACATCCGATACCACTGTCCCGTCTTGTTGCGGGTTGCCGCCGACATTTTCTCCGATATGCTCTAGGTCCGCGTCACTTTTTTCTGGTGTCCGTCGTCGCATCGAGAATGCCCTCATAATTGTGTCGCGTTTTCTAGGTCCTGCGGCCCCGGGATGTCGTTGGGTGGCCAACCGTAACCGTTTCGTCGCAGGAGGCTTCCCCGACATAATGGGGAAGTCTGATATTTAAAGATCCAGCCTGATAAACGATATTGGGATCTATGTAGACGTAGTAGTCCGGCCAGCAAGTATCCAGGAGTGACAACCGATGCAGTGTACTCGATGCTACCTTCAAAGTCGTATCTTTCCTTCTTGAGGTAGGGGCTACAATCGACTAAAGCTATTTATCGACCGATTCGGAGGGATAAAAGATAACGTGGGAAAGTGAACTGTCGTGCGCAGTTGAAACGCCGAAAACGTCAGGTTGAAGACTCCAAGGCAGTGGGATGTAGAGTGAGTGCTTTAGGTAACACCAGGAACCGAGAAGCCACAACAGAAAAATAGTGGTGGCGCAGGAGAGACTACAGAATACGGAAAACTATGTGGAAAAGACGGATATGTGCATTACCGATGAAACGACAGACCAGCCAAAAATGCTTCACTTTAGGAGGCGAGAAATCTATCTTGAATTCGATGATGAAGACATTCAGGCAACTGAAGGTATGAAATAAAATGATGTGAAAATTTGACCTTTGATTTGATATGAGTAGGGGTATTCAATCTCAGGAAATATGGATCCATATTAGGAAAACTTAGAGTGATTATTTTTGCCTTCCAAAAATTGCATGATTCAATATCCCACATATTTCATACATATTCTGGGCATATGAAAACGTATGTTTTTCTAGATATACTGTACAATGCCAAAAGCTAGTAGCCAGTGAAGTTCTAACTCTTTATGCATATAGTCAATCTACCAATTACTTACACTCATATATAGTAAAGAATGAGTCTGAGTCATGGATTTTGTACTGTAATGGCAATTGAAAAACTTGTATATAATTTTTAGCAGAGACAGTCTGTAGTGATAGTTAATAATAGCGATAGTAGTATTATTACAAGAATCAATGATACCTATTCAGCTTCATATTCATATACAGTTTGGCACAATAAACATAGAGGATACATTTTGAAATTATATATATGTATAGTTTTATATAGTAGTATGGCATTAATATTTGGCGAATTAGTGACCTCTATTCTTCATTACATATATGTATCTATATTCTCTTACTTTTAATAGCTATAATATTTCATACTTCCAATCAACTAGTTGCAAATTACCAATGATAATGAAGTTGTTACCAACTACTTAGTGTAATGATCGAGACAATCGGAAAGTATAACTGAACAAATATTAATATACTCAATACAATTACTATAATATATTATAAGAAAAAACTGCATTTGTTATGAATAAAATACTTACCGTTTTTATATTATCCTATTAAAGGATTATTTTACAATACTTTTCAATACTATAGAAACTGTTAATAACAGTTAAGTAATAAATTCATAACATTAATAAGCTACTGAAGGTATTTAAAACAAATTTTTTTTTTTATATTGTATCTTCCTACACTAGTATATTTAGATCCAACATCCTGTAAAATTGTAGAATCCACTTTACTTGATGCAATTCTATTGATATTGAACTTCATAATTATCAAAACCGGTACTTAATTTTCAAAATAATTAAAACATTAAAAATATCATTTTACATCCTATTGATATTCACATATTTTTGATAATATATGTTATACAATTATTCTCAGCATATGAAAGTTACTAAATATGCAAAACAAAGATGATTCTGCTTTCAAATTATGAATTGTTCAAGCTTGTTCACTGTGTCAAGAAGGTTACCTTTCATCCTTCAAAAAATTCAAAAATCTTTATACTTCATTCCTTTCACTCTCATAAATTCAACTATCAATATATTTCTGAAAGGGTGTACGTCCGAGTACGGCCTCGTATAAGAGTATAAGGGAGATACGGTTGCAAATGAGGATTCGAGAATGAGGTAGATTCAATAGGTAAGGTTATCCATGGCGTGCAAGAGCACTCACACGAGCTGACTATATACTGGGCGGATGGAAGGTTACCCTGCCATAGGCCGGCCGCCATTACATCATTCCCCTCTTTATTTGCAGACCTCCTGGGCTGCATACCCGTACATGAAGAGAAGAAACAATCCAAGAAGAAACAAATCCAAGCTCGTACGCCCTTGTACAGCCTCGAAAATCCCGCAACCGATCGGTACCGCTCGAAGGTGATCTTTCGGCGGATCCGGCACACGGAGAAAGTCCACCTCCAGTGGTAGGTGGTAAAACCCGTGCCGTCGCCATTTGTACCGGGCCGAGATCCAATGAGAAGAGAAGAGAAGGAGAAAACAAGAAGGAAACGTCCAATTGACCCCTGTAACCTCCATATCTCCATATCTCCATATCTCCATATTCAAGCCCTCAGTATACTGTAGCTTTCATCGTGCAGGCTCGGTAGTGCTCATGTCGGTAAGCGTCATTGGCTCTCATCATCCATCGCACACGTATGTGGTTCGTCGATTATCTAACTCGTGAGCATCCAAGAGAAGATCAAACTTACAATGTAATCAATCAAGTGTACTTAGCTCTCGCAAAGCTTGTGCCCTCGGTAGTCTTTCTCCGTAAGTGCACTTCCGTACTCGTATAAACGTTCTGCGCAGGTGCACTTCCGTGCAATGCTGATGCTCGTAGGTACCCTTTGGAGCTTCCGCTCAGATCGTAGGAACGTAATCGTCAAGTGCGCTTCAGACCTTCCGCTCAGATCGTAGAAAGATAATCGTCAAGTGCGCTTCAGAGATTCCGCTCAGATCGTAGAAAGGTAATCGTCAAGTTCGCTTCAGACCTTCCGCTCAGATCGTAGGAAGGTGATCGTCAAGTGCGCTTCGTATTCTGATTCAGGTGTACTTCTGTGCAAACGATAAGGTGCACTTCCGTGCAAGCGATGATCGTGATTGCATCCGCTTGAAATCCGGATCATAGATACGGTCATCCCATCCGTCATCGACTACTCTTCGCTTCGTCCTTTGACTTTCAATTGCCCTCCGACTTTTGCCCTTCGACCTTGCCCTTCGACCTTCGACTCTCCTTCGCAGACATCATCACCTGCCCATCAAGGCCCGGGTGGAGATGAATGCCAGTTCGTATGGTAGCCCGAGTTGTCTGAGTAGCCTCGGGACCATAAAGTAGCAGTAGCCCGAGCCACCGGAGCAGCCTCGTGACCACAAAGATGCTCAAAACACTGAACCGAGATGCTCGTCTTAATTCGTCGTTGGGCTTTATAGCGTCTTTGGGTCTTATTTCGTCTTCGGTTCCCTTCCAGTCTTATCGACTTCGCGTTGAGCTCGATAGTCTGGCACGTATATTGACACGTCAAGAAAAAGGGGTAAAGTAAAGAGACCCGTAGGATATCTCAAGGTAATCTCTCGTCGATTCGTAGAATTTCTCGAGGGTAGAACGCGTGTATTCGTGTGATTTCTCGATGATAGGTAGATCGCGGGTGTGATTTCTGAAAGATAGGTAGCGAGTAGTAATGCGTCGAAAAGTGGTAATTCACGAAATCCCATGACCGAAACGTATCCAATAACTAAAGATCGATAACAATGTAAGGGCGTACGTCCGAGTACGGCCTTGTATAAGAGTATAAGGTAGATACGGTTGCAAACGAGGATTCGAGAATGAGGTAGATTCAATAGGTAAGGTTATCAATGGCGTGCAAGAGCACTCGCACGAGCTGACTATATACTGGGCGGATGGACGGTTACCCTGCCATAGGCTGGCCGCCATTACAATTTCTAAGTGATTCTCTATCTCATTACTTTTAAATGAATACATTATATTTCGACAATTTCCATCTTTTAGTCTTTCAGACTGAATATATTTATGTAACTGAATTCTCAACTCTGATAAATAGAATCCTGTATAGTAATAGAAATTCAAACTACTATGTCCTAAATGAATCATTATCTTTCAATCCAATAACTGTTTTAGAAATAGTATATTGGCAAAGAAAAACAATTTTGATATTCAAATATTGTATGTAATATCAGGAGTGTCACTCCAGGTTTACCAGTACAAGTAGTATCCTTACTACTTTCAAGACCTGCTTGCGATGGTGGTTATGAAGATTCACACATAATGTGAAAGTCACTAACAACATAAAAGATAAAGATGTTTGGCTTTCCAATGAGTATATTGTTAAGGTTTATTATCTTTGTCAAAAAGCTTACCCTTCTACTCTTGGAGATTCCAGAGGTCTTTTTACATTGTTTCTCTTGCTATAACAATGAACTCCTGTCTATACTTATCTCATGAGCTTTTCTACCTAACCACCCTTCGCATCGATTGCCTTTTTAAACAGTCTACCCTCCAATCTTCTACAGAACCTTCTATATCTTTCCGCTGACATCTCCTGCTCAGACGAATAGCATCCCCAGTGATATTAGTTCCTTGAATATCTGTGGTCCAGATCAATCGTATCCTTTCGATCTCTTAGCTTCCAGGTGTATAGTATTCTTTCGATTGTGAGGGACATGAAAGGTTTCTGCATTTTCAATGGAAACTGAGGTACTCTCATATTTACAGCCTTTTGTAATAGCGGTGTCAAGTGTGCTTGGCCTTGTAAGTGCACTTGGCTTTCGTAAGTGCACTTGGCCCTCGTGAGTACACTTGGCTACCGAGGTGAACTTGGCTACCGAGGTGCACTTGGTTGCTGAGGTGCACATGGCAGCAGAGGTGTACTTGTCTACCCTTCATATATAATTACCTTGCGAAGTGCTTTTGCATGCTATCGATTATCTTACCTACATACTGTACGATTGATATCATCCTCTTCATCACTATTCTGTCTGCAACTGTATCTACACTTCTCTGTGCTTACACTATAATCACTTTTCATTTACCAGATACATTTCGCTCACAGGATTTTGTGATTTTTTTACTTTTTTGAGTCGTCTAACCTACACCGAGAACAATTGTTAGATTGTCGATACAAGATCAGTAATCACCCTATTGAGTTGATTGACGGTAGTAGGGACAATTGTGAGATGATTTAGATGTCAATCGGTCTCGAAAAGACATATCACCACCATGTTAGGCACTTTCCTGAGAACTCGAAATGTGTCTATTCACGACCTACAACGAGTATCATCACTAGAATATTGATTCAGGATATGTATATATGTCAATCAAGTCAGTTCACTGCCGCAGGGACGATTGTGAAGTCAATTGGTCCCGAGGGTGATATCACCTACTCCACATGACAATTTAGAACGAATTGCAACACCAAATTCTTCGAGATCTACAAGCATCGATATTACTATATCGAATCAATTGCCTACTTCAGAGACCATTCTGAGGCGATTCGGAGGTCAATTGAGTTGATGAGTCGCATCACCGACCGCGATCATTATATGTTCATACACATACTCTCACGACCTATAACTGTCGAAGCCCGATAATTACACCTAAATCAAGTTAATTGAAGATAGCAGAGACGATTCCACGGCAATTCTGAGATCATTCGGATATTAATCGTCCCCAAGAGACGCGTCACCAGCCATTATGGCCACCCCTAAGAAGACCTCGAAACATGTTTAACGAGATCCATCGCATACGAACAGATGATCGAGATGAATCGAACCTAATCGAGCATGAAGTACTAGTGAACCTTCATAAACGTCCCTACTTCCAATCCATATAGATTATCATCGGTAGGGTGATGATTCGGGATAAGTATTTCGTCTATTGGAGTTGATTGATGTGAGCAGAACCAACAACGAGACGATTTGGAGGTCTACCAACCCTGATACACTCGCGACCAGCCTGATGGCCACACCACTGAGAAGTCCTTGAAATACGTTCGACGAAAGCATTCATGTAAGAACAATTGATAGCAACCTATTGAGTAGCTCTGAAGCGTACTTGACAATTATGTTCCTCCGATCTGAGCGGAAGCTCTTAACTGCACTTGACGATTACCTTTTCTGACTTGAGTGGAACCTCTGAAGTGCACTTGACGATTACCTTCCTACGATCTGAGCGGAAGATCTGAAGTACACCTACAGAGAATTATTACATGAGCATGAAAGTGTATTTGCTGAGAAAGACTACTGATGGGCAGAATCGAAGCCAATACTATATTGTGCGATTCTACAAGACGGATGAGCAAATAAGCCGAATTCCTCTCACATCATTCACAAACATATCGACCGATACCTGATCGCAACTACAATTACGATTGCCCTTCAGTGATACTGAATCTACCTACCAATTATCGTTCGAGAAACCGGTTTTCCATATGAGACAACAATGACTACCGACTGAAAGATGCCGATTGTTATCGTCATGGGTGTGTTCCAAGTAGGGAGTAAATCGATTCTCGATCGACAACAAGAGATCCTTAGCACATCGACAGAGTCATCTTATCCCTAGACCGGATTGATCTCTCCTTCGTCTTATCCCTATGCAGGATGGACGTGTACTTTGTTGTATTCCTAGACGAGATGGACCTCTAATTCGTCTTATCCTTGGGCGGGATGGACAACTACTTGGCCGCTGAGACAACTTCTGGTGGAAAGACCACCAGCGGCGGCAGCTCATGACGTCCAAGCTGCAAAGGTGACTGGGCGTCCGGGACGAACCTACATTCATCGCAACCTCGAGCCTCGACGGCAGCGAGATGATATCTGCAAGAGAAAGTAGAAAGGCTACTCTCTCAGTTCAGTATTTTGAAAGCTTGGCACCGGTTGACGAATAGGATGTCTTAATTCTGCACATGAAGGCATACGACTTGATTTTGGAACTACCTTTGATCAAGCCTCGAAATCCGGAAATCGACCTGAAGGCCGGTTCACTCGTGGCCTTGCAAATCCCTAGTGGTCCGCAGGCCACAAATGACGGAACCCTGCAAGCGGATACCAATGCAACTTCGCAGGGGCGCGGTAGGAAGCCTCCGGACATTTGTTTTCTTGGAGCAGCCGCATTCGACGACCTTCTTGAAAGCAACTAGATCGTTGAGGTATTCACCCAACGGTTTTGAGAGTGCACCGGGCTGCTGAAAGCATCATCATGGAGTGGAATCTCCGATGAGAAACTCCGATGCTAGATGGGCGATCAGGGAGCAGTAGTGGTAGTTACAGCAGAAGAGATATCAACAATTTGGGGCTTGAATGACTGCTACCATCTCGTCGAGTCATGAAGGGAGGATGCATGCCACGATCATGCTCCATTGTGATGGGCTGGCAGTACCGCTACTCCTGGATTCCAACCTTCGCTTCCATTCTCATATAAGAACTTAATACTAATGTGTGCAGATGGAGCGGACGAGACCAGAGCATCGGTAGTACCGACCGACGATGGTGGTCATATAACAGCCAAATATAAGGACTTCGTTGAGGTCTTTAGTAAGGCCAAGGCAGAGACGCTGCCACCACACCGGTCAATTGACCATGCTATCGACTCCGGATACAAGGTGCAATATGGTTGTATCTATAACCTGTCAGCAGTTGAGTTAAGAACTCTAAAGGTCTACATTGAGACAAACCTGGCCAATACTTTCATCCAATGATCATCAACACCTGCGGCAGTGCCGATATTTTTACAAAGAAGAAGGACGGAAACTAGAAACTCTGAAGTTGACTACTGAGCTCTCAATGCGAGCACAATCAAGAATTGAAATGGCTGCTAGGCAGATCGCACTTATTGAGCCACGGGAGAGCCGTGGAATGCAGAATGCAATTGTACTCACCATTGAGAAGCATAACAAGGGACGTCTTCCGATATGGCGATACAAGGTTACATTTTAAGTCTATCCATTTCTTTAGGGAACACTTACTTTATAAGAGATTCTGCAAGACTTGCAATTGAATGCAGATATAGAAGTACGAAGCCTCAATGGCAATCGAAACCATCTCATCAACGAGAAAATCGATGGGAATCGATGAGAATTGACACCGCTTCACAGGCCACATATAGTCGCCGATGGAGCACTGACCTCAAAATGAGGAGAATGACTGTTCCGGAATCTGAGAAACCACTACTACTACGATGAAATCCGAACCAGAAGTGGTGGAACAATATCCCATCATGCTGCAGACATCAAGTGCACCTGGCCTCATAAGTGCACATGGCTCTCAGGTATGCTGGGAGTCAATGTTATCTTATCGGCACTGCCCAATTATGAGATCAGCTATGAGAAGCCTGGGGGACAGCTCTTGGCAACCCTGACAGTTGAACCCTACGATGACCTCCTACTGGCGATTTAGAAGGCCCAGGCAACTGACCCATTCGCAGTTAACATCTCGGGTAAGCTAGTCGATAACCCAATTTTCAGAGCCTCAGCCGAAACCGAAGACGAGAACCAGTAGCGTGTCATCGCTGGAGCTCTGACCCACGAGGGGAAGATATATGTCCCTGTGGACGATGCTTTCCGTGGTAAAGTGATAAGTCTCTTTCATGACAACCCTGAGTCCGGTCACTTTGGAGCTTTTAAAACTGCTCAGTTAGTCTCTAGGGAATTCTATTGGCCTACGATGGATGCGTACATAAGGAAGTACATCAGCGGCTACGAATTTTCATCACCGAATCGGAAGCAGTACCGAGTGCATCGAATCACAATCAGCTGCAACCAAAGATATCAATGGAATCAACTTCACCCAGTGCTAGCGGCAGAGAGCAAGCCAAATCAGCAGTCGAGATGTCAAGCTGCGTGGAATGCGAACCGGCTGCAACCCTTAATGGATATATATCAACGAATATGCCCTGCAATTGGCCTTAACTGAACGAAGACACGACGATAATCGAATGACGTCGCCGCCGATAGTGGTGATTAACCATACCAGGCTAGATTTTAGGGTGTGTGGCCTACAACTAGGCTCGGAAGAGCGTGGCATGTAGAAACCCACTTCTTTCGTGGATTTGGAAGTTGAAGGCATGGGGATTAGAGAATGGCTGTCCTGATGAACCTTGAGCGGAAGCATACTTGGTTACATTGTGAGTACGACCTTATGGCACACTTATGAGTTAGATACTGCAACTCGAATGAGTATGATAAATACATGTCCATATATGACTGCATTCGAGGGCCGAGCGAGACCGACACAAGTCAATCAACCCCCACTGGGTCCTCAGCAAAATGACAACGGGAAGTCGAAGCCCGATTATCAATATATGAGTCAACTTGGAGCCAATTGGCGAGATGCATGATTAGATTATGACCGATGATGTCTGCCGTGTGTTTGGATATACGAAGGTACAGAGACATGGAATAGGAGAAACCATACGAATTCGAGAAGCTATCAAAAGCAGCAGCTATGACCAAGATAAGTACCTGCAATTATACTAGTTGACTGCTGCAGAGATGCATTACCGGCCACGATGGCCTTACTCCTCGTGTGACGTTCACAAACACGTTCGACGAGAAAAATTGATTAGGCAGCAGCCAATGGCACCACCGATTCGAGCATCACCGAGTCAATACTACGGAGATCAACTGCTTGGATTCGGAGAAACTGGAAGTCCACTTGAATATTCCGAACCATGGACTTGCAAGCCGGCTGAAGGAGTGGATGTGGAGTCCTTCTGACGGAGCGGCTTCGATTCGGAGGTGGACATGGCGGAATCAGGGTCAATTGGATAATTCCTTCTTGCTTTCTACTTCTATTCTTCTCTTTTTATGGATTTCGGCCCGGTATTATGGCGTCAGCATGGGTTTTACCATCTACCATTGGAGGTGGATTTCTCCGTGCGCCGAATCGGCTGTGAGGACGCCGTGATAGCACCGATCGGTCACGGGACTTATGCAGACATATGAAGGCATATGCACTTATCTTGTCTTCTTTATGTATATATATGTTCCAGCCCAGGAAGTCTACAGATAGAGAGCGGGATGATATAATGGCGGTGCCAAGTGCGCTTGACCTCGTAAGTGCACTTGGCCTTGGTAAGTGTACTTGGCCCTCGTAAGTGCAATTGGCTACCGAGGTGCACTTGGCTACCGAGGTGCACTTGGCTGCTGAGGTGTACTTGGCTGCCGAGGTGCACTTGGCCACCCTTCATAAATAATTACTTCGCGAAGTGCTTTTGCACGCTAGCGATTATGTTACTTGCATACTGTACAATTGATATCATCATCTTCATCACTATTCCGTTTGCAACCGTATCTACACTTATCCATACTTACATCGGGAAACAATCCCTGCACCCGGGAGTATTAGTCAGGTCAGGACGTCGGTGGTGTACCAGAAGCGCCTGGAACGTCAGTTGGCAGCATTACATGTAAGTCCGCGATGATACGATGTGAGGCACTGCAATAACAACTCCTGACGCTAGGTATTCACACTGTCGCATATCACTCTGCACAGCACCTTGGGACACTTAATATACTGTGTTCTTCGTCTGGCTGGTGTAATTGCATGGTACATGGTGCTCGGTGGAAACACTGATCTGGACATTATAATGACGATGCTATACACCGCCGTTCCAATTGCATGGTGACCAGCCAGCCGTGAGCCTGCCAGCCTGTGAGCCAACCAGCCCGGCTCGATCATCTCCCGCCAGCGGAGAGCCAGCCCGGCTCAAACGTGTCCAGCCAGCCGAGGGCCAGCCCAGCTCTATCATCTCTAGCCAGCCGTGGGCCAGCCAAGCTCGATTAACTCCCACCAGCGGTAAGCCAGCCCTGCTCGATCATCTTCCTCCAGCGGAGAGCCAGTCCGGCTCAGTCGCGTCCAGCCAGCCCGGCTCAATCATGTCCAGCCAGCCCAGCTCAATCATTTCCCCCCAGCGGTAAGGCACTCCGGCTCGATCGCGTCTGCACAGCACCTTGGGACGCTTAATATACTGTGTTCTTCGTCTGGCCGTTCCAATTGCATGGAGACCAGCTACCCATCAGCCAGCCAGCCGAGAGCCAGCCCGGCTCAATCGCGTCCAGCCAGCCGAGAGCCAGCCCGGCTCAATCGCGTCCAGCCAGCCGAGAGTCAGCCCTGCTCGATCATCTCCCGTCAGCAGTGAGCCAGCCCTGCTCGATCACGTCCAGCCAGCCGAGAGCCAGCCCAGCGCTATCATCTCCAACTGGCCGTGAGCCAGCCAAGCTCGATCATCTCCCGCCAGCGGAGAGCCAGTCTGGCTCAATCGCGTCCAGCCAGCCCGACTCAATCATCTCCTGCCAGCGGTAAGGCAGCCCGGCTCGATCCCATCCAGCCAGCTGAGATCCAGTGTAATGGCGGTGCCAGGTACACTTGGCTTGGTAAGTGCACTTGGCCTCGTCAGTATACTTGGCCTCGTAAGTGCACTTGGCCTCATAAGTGCACTTGGCCTCGTAAGTGCACTTGGCCTCGTCAGTGTACTTGGCCTCGTAAGTGCACTTGGCCTCATAAGTGCACTTAGCAGCCGAGGCCAGGTAAGCGTCCTTCATATATACTCTGATCCTTTTTCCCCCTTTCTTTCAACCGTATTTGCACTCTAAGTTCTAAGTTCTAAGTTCTAAGTTCAACTCTATGATACTTCACTATCTCTCTCATACAGCCACTCTCTGTATTTGCAATGCTAACAGATGCACAGACAATTTTAACTGAGGTAACCAGCCGGTCCTTATCAATCATCTCCAGCCAGCCAAAAGCCAGCCCGGCTCGATCGTGTCCAGCCAGCCCGGCTCAATCATCTCACGCCAGCGGTAAGGCAGCCCGGCTCAATCGCCTCCAGCCAGCCGAGAGTCAGTCCAGCTCGATTATCTCCTGCAAGCCGTGAGCCATCAAGGCTCGATCGCGTCTAGTCAGTCGAGAGCCAGCCCAGCTCGACCTCCAAGTACACCTGATCGAAATGCTAATATTTCCTTCCAGATCTGCTCGTCGAATACAGCCAGCCGAGAGCCAGCATGGCTTGATCGTGTGTAGCCAGCACGGCATGATTTGTTGTATATTGTTAGCAATACATTTGTGTATCAAGTGTGACTTTAAGTAATTAATTGACTTCCCTGGTAAATGAAGGCTGCGACCGTACAGTGTGCTGCGTTTGGAAATAAATGCTCCTCCTGTAAGTGCGTATGGACACCAATGCTGTGTCTGTAAGTGCGTCTAGATGCAAATGCTGCGTCTGTAGTGCCAGGGTAGTGCCAGGGTACGACGAGGTTCAAGAGGTTTCGATTGAAGGGTCGGATGTGCCCTAGGCCTATGCACAGCCTGGGCGCGACATGGTTTTTTTCCCGATATACACTATAATGACTATTCCGTTTGCAACCATATCTACACTTATCCGTGCATACACCTTGAACTGTATTCATATTTTCGGTAGCATTAGTTGCCAGAGTATCAATCCAGCAACCATCTTCCATTCATTATCAGTGGTGTAGTTGAATGCATAATAGCTCATGTGATTTCTTTGGTTACTATAATTGCATCAAGTAATTTGTTGTGGATATTGGATAATGTGCAAATATGGCACCTAAACTATCCTCGTCCAGCTATTGTTGAGTGATCATATGTGATCCTACTGCGAATATATCTGCCGATGTATAATCCTATGAGGTATTACATTGTATAAGTATAATATTAGCAAATTACAACTTTTTTTTCCTTGAAATATATTTTTTCTTTCAAACACTATTTTAACTTATTGTGAAGAATTTCAGATTTTTGAATATTTTACAACGTTGTACTTCAGAACACTACAAATCACCCAAGATCACTCCAGAGGAAATCATGATCCACCCGGAAACTTTCTCGAAGATCGTGAAAGTTGTAAATATAATCTGAAGATACCAGGGAGAAACAATGTTCTTTTTGAACCTTCTGAAGTGAAAATTATAAGTCGCAGATAAAGTATTATTGGCTTCAATAGTATGAACTAATATTAGAAGATCTGTTCTAATCAATTCTATTTAGATATCTGTATACTTGTTAAATCTCACAATTAAGTCACTATTTGAAGAAGTTACTGTCTAATTTTGTACAGTCACTAATAGTATTCATATTAAGAATTTGCTGATAGTTAACATTGAATATTTGTCTACCAATTTTACAAATAATGAAGAGAAATTGTGATTGGTATATTGAATCATATATTATTTGAAGAGATGAAGTATTGTAAGTATTGGTCTCAATATACTTTGAACATTGATATAATTGGAATATATTATACCTTAGATTTGTTAACACTATCAAAGTGTGATTATCATTGATCTGTTAACCACCAGACTACTAGATTTTGATTGAATATGACCTTCCCTGCACATCTTCCGATCTCCATGATATATCACTCATCTAGTTACAACAAACAAAAAAGTAAATCAGTTTCTGTACAGTCAATAATACTACTGAAATGGAATGGATAGTTGTCACTCGCTCAATAATCTGCTGGCTTATACTTCCGATAGATTGAACACATCTGAAAGGCTGAGGATATAAATGTACCTCTGATTGAAATAGAGCTGACACAATGATACAAATTATGACAAAAGAAATTACATGTTCCTAGAAGTAAATGGATTCAAAGAAAACCATACTTTCAGATTATAGAAGGTCTAATAACTGATATCAGTAGGGATTCTATCCATTCAAGAAGGAGAACATTGAACGATGATCAGAGGGAATCTGTGGATAAGAGAGAAAGGGTTGACCAAGGAAGGGTATTGGGACGAAGATTAGTAAGATAGAGAAGCTCTTGGAAAAGATACAGATAGAAGTAAATATTTCTGTAAGAGGAAAGAGGTAACAAAACATATGTAATCTCCAAGGATAGAAGGGCAAGCTTCAGAAGAAGGACAAGAAGTCTTAACAATTAACAATTGGAAAGCCAAATATCTGTATCTTGAATCTTTAACATTAGTGACTTTCACCTTTTCGGAGATACTTCATAACGTCAACTGAAAGCTGGTTCTGAATGAAGTAAGGCTACTACTTCTACTGATAATCCTGGAGTGATGCTGTCAGTATTAAATTACATTATCAGAAACACAATACTTATATAGAAGCTATCGTTCACTGTTGGAAGCATTTAAAGGTTCCTGATACTTACCTCTTGAATGTACTATTTTAATCAAGAGGTTGGCTGTGATGTCTGACAGGGAGAGTGTTAATATGATGAATGAGACTTTGAGTTCCACATCAGCTATGGGGAAAGAGATTCTCTTCCTAAAGGAAGCTACCACTGTGAACTTGTAAGAAAAAACCAATATATCCAGTTGGCATTAGTTGTCAGTATCAACAGATAGAAGAAATACCTGCTACAACATATACATTTTTACAGACAGCAATCCTTTGCACATAACCAGAATGTTGATTTCATCAGCCTGATAGAAGCTGTTGTCCTATTTGATCTAATGATGTCAAATAGTCTTTGGTACTCTCCAGAATACATACACTCTCTCAAGTTATTTCATGAATCGGCAGAAAACTGATTTATCGAGTGGGATATCATCCTGGTACTTTCACTTGGAAATTGAACAGTCTATAATCTCTTTCTAGGGTAGATGTGATATATACTTTAGGGAATTTCGGATACTGGATTGTAAAGAAGGATGGGGGAAGCAGTAACATTGTTGCGAAGAAAGAATAAATCAGCAGTAGCAGTCGATAGGAGTATGGAAGTGGTCTGATATGAGCCCAGCATTGAAAATAATATTTCTGAGTGTATAGTAACATTGATAAATATGATCAAAACAGAAATGAACGGAATGGATGTGTTGATTATACAGATTCAAAATAACAACTTTAAGCTTAGGAAAGCCCAGTCAGAGTTTGTACATATTTATAGGGGCCTAGTCTCCAGGCATAACAAAATATATAATATTGTGACATGAAGATTTGACAGTCTACAGAGAGTACATATTGAAAATCATATAGATATTTTAATCCAGTTCCACATATATGTGTCAAATATCATTTGTTCATTTTTATACATGAAAGTCCACTCCTCAAAAGCAGAAGAAGTACTATACCAGATACTTGGAAATCAAATACACTGTTCTCAATAAGTATGACATTCTCTCTCCAATTCTCGAAGCAAGTATAAATATGCAAAAGAGAGGCTTGCTCTCCAGGTACACAATGAATTGAAAGAGATAAGCATTGCCAAAAAATAAGTCAATCAAGAGGCAAAGTATTACATATCAAGAATGAAATAATATCGAAGCAAAATTTTAATCGATTATTCTACCACCAGATAACTCGATCAGGATATTATAACTAGTATTGGCAACGAAGCGGATTGGTTTGTGGCTGATCGAACCGACCAGGGATCCGGTTTGGGTTCGATCTGGGATTTGTTGAATTTAGCCGGTTTCTCACAAACCTATTCGCGAACCATTGATTTTCGAACGAAAATAAGTAAGCGAGTTCTTGTCCGATTGCCTCGATGGTTAGCGCGTTCGAGAGCACTCGATCGCAGCTACAGGTTACGTTCGAAATCGCGGCAATCGGACAAGAAGTAGCTTACTTATTGTTGTTTGAAGTTGTCGGCGGAAATGGTGGAGTTGAGGCGAATGGCTTGGCAAGGATCCACTTCGCTCGAACCGAACCGGTTCGCCAATGGTACAAACATCTGACAGTTCGTTGCCAACACTAATTATAACTATCATCCCTGAATACCATCGGATCTCTACAAAACTTTACTCATCCAGTTTCCACAGACAATGAAAGTAGATGTGTATTTCTATGGTCAATCACACTACAAAGCAGGAATGAATTGTGGTTACTGGCTCGATACTCTGCCAGATCATACCATAGAAAGTATCAAGACATCTGAAGTGCTGTAGATACTAATTCACATGAGTATACCTTATAGCTCATGAGGGCATGAATGATCACATATATGTAGACTGCTTACAATGATACACATTACAATTAAAAGGATACTATTTAAATAAATAGTTAGGGATCAAAAGTATACAATAGGTCTGGACTACAAATATCCAAAGAACTAATATTTGTAGGAGATGTATTGATTCAAATGAGAGACCTTACGGAAAAGATATGAAACGCCTTGCAGAGAGTAGAGAATAGGTAACTGAATGAAAGGTATTGGTGCAAAGTATGGTTGGGTAGAGCAGGTGATAAGAAAAGTATAGATAGAAGTAAGGGTTTGAGCAAAAGGAAAGAGGTATAAGAATCTCTGGAATCTTGGAGGGAAATAGGTAAGCCTCTTGATGAGAAGACCAGGTCTTAACAATATAGGATTAGAAACCCAAATATCTTCATCTAGAATCTTTATTATTAGTGATTTTCATATCCTGAGTGAATATTAATAACTTTCAATGCAAGTAAGTCCAGTAACCAGTAGGGATACTATGTACACTATTAAACATAGAGTGATACTTCTGGTATTACACAAAGATAATTTTGGCAATGAAGCAGTTCAGTTCATAGTGGAGTGAACCGAACTCGAGTTCGAAGCGGATTCGATCTGAGACTTGGTGAAGTATTGAGGTTCGACTCAAATTTCAAACTGAAACTCACAACTGCCAAAGAAAATAGGGAAGCGAGATCAGATTCGATCGGCTTAATGTTAAGTTTATCTTGTAGCGCATAATATTTGCTAAATAATAAACTAGAAATCGAGCCAATCGGACAGAATCTGACTTACTTATTTTGGTTCATAATTGTGGGCCGAAACGGTGGAGTTTGAGGCGAATGGCTTGGCAAGGAGCAGCTTCACTTGAACCGAAACGGTTCGTCAATGGTAGAAACGTCTGATGGTTCGTTGCGACCACTACACACAGATACTTGGTGATAAGCAGCAAAAGGCCAATGAAGATGTTAAGAGAGTCACTGAACTCAAGAAAAAGGTAGATGTTAAAAATAAGCAAAGAGAGTACAATGAGGAAGACTCAAAAGGATATGGGGAAGAAATGTCAGGATATTAGAAAAACTCTAATGACTAAATGGTCAAATAAAAATAGAAAGATATCGATCAAGTTCCAGGCAAAGTTAATCCATTGTCATCAAGAAGAAGATACCCAACTAAGTAATACAGGATTCCACCTTTATTACTGCATTGGGCAAAAGTTTGAAGGATTGTAAGTCAGAAATACCCTTACTTTAGACCTTGAAAAAACACCCCCTACAGAAGGTTCTGGTTCTGGATCAAGTTCCTTTGACTCTGATCGGAAAGAAGGAGGTGCAGGGAGAGGTGCAGGTAGAGCTGAAAGATCAGGCAGTAGAGAAGGTGGTGAAGGAGAAGGTAGAAGTGGAGGTGGAGGAAGCCATGTGGGAAGTTTTTACCAAAGTCAAATCTCCTACCCTACCTGCCAGTACAAATGGTAATATACCATCACCTTAACCTTCCATTCCATCAGGATTCATCAAAAATAGAAAATTATATATGGTTCTGTAGTTCAAAAGGGATATGAAAGATCACAAGGAATTTATAGAAGATGAATTCAATCCATAGAATACTATCTATAATAATACCACAACAAATTCCATGTTGATATCAATTAAATCATCAGCATTGGTAGACTCTTTGAAGGCATGACTTATACCTGGCATGATATCTGCGATCACTTAAAGAAGTTATTTCTAATCGACAGTTGGAAGTCATTAACTAGTACCATGAACTATAGATTAATTAATAATCAAGAGTAAGAAAAGTCCCTGTATGATATAAACGAGATAAAGTAGACTGCTGATATGGAGAACTATTTGTAAGGACATATATCTTGGTATGGATGGATACGTATACATACGGTTGCCCTTGACAATATGTGATAAAGATATCAATTATAACATAAAGTTAGTAAGATAATCGCTACCGTACCAAAAGCACTTTGCGAGGTAACTATATATGAAGGGCACTTACCCGGCCTCAGCTGCCAAGTGCACTGGCAAGGCCAAGTGCGCCTGCAAGCCAAGTGCACTTACAGGGCCAAGTACACATATGAGGCCAAGTGTACCTCTGACCGCCATTACATCTTCCCCCTCTTTATCCGCAGACCTCCTGGGTTGGAACATTTATATACATAAAGAAAGATACGATAAGATCCGTATGTCCTCGTACATCTGCATAAGTCCCATGACTGATTAGTGCTATCAGGGCAGTCTCAGGGTGGATTTGGTGCACAGGAAAATCCACCTTCAGTGGTAGGTGGTAAAACCCATACCGATACCATTTGTACCGGGCCAAAATCCATGAGAAACGAAGAGAAGAAAGAGAAGAAAAGAAAAGAAACGTCCAATTGATCCTGAATCTCCGAGTCCATCTACGACTCCAAAAGATTGATCCCTATAGTAATAGCCCGATGGTGCTCGAATCGGTGAATGCTATTGACTGACTTGCGGATGTTATTCAGCATCGATATATTGTAGTTGACATGTGATATGACAGAGGAAGTCATCATTGCTCGATTTCCAACTAATCGATCAATCAATCGTATACAATTTCTTTCATTGAACGCGTTTGTGAACTTCATCCAAGGGTAAGGCCATCGTGGCCGGTATCGTACCTCAGCGGCAGTCAACTAGTACAATTGCATGACGTACTCATCTTGGCCATAGCTGCTGCTCTTGAAAGCTCCCAGATTCTTTGATTTCTCCAATGTACTTTCGTATATCTAAGCACATGGCAGACCTCATTTGTCATAGGCTCCTCTCTCGGAAATGATCATATGCATCTCACTGATTCACTGCAAGTTGAGTCGTATATCGGTTATATGGATTTGACTTTCTGTTGTAATTGTGATTCAGATTGGATGACCTGTATCGGCCTCGTTCGGCCCTCGATTGCAGTCATCATATGTCGACATACATTTGTACGTGCTCATTCGAGTTGCGGTATCTAACTCATACATGTGCCATACGGTCGTACTCACAACGTTACCAAGTATGCTGCTGGTGTATCAAGGTAGACATTCTCCAATTTCCATGCCTTCGACATCCAAACCCACATAATTTGTGAGTTTGTACATGCCATGCCCTTCTGAGCGTAGCTGTAGGGCGTACACCTTAAAACCTAGTTTGATTAGGTTAGTTACCACTATCGGCAGTGACGTCAATCGTTTATCATTGTGGCTTCGTTCAGTGCTCTTGGAAATATAGTCCAATTGCAGAGCATATTGGTTTGTTGATATATCTAATTCATAAGAATTCGGTTCAATGTCATAGTTACCACGTCATTCTGTGCCTTAGCGCTCTCGGCTGTGAAGGTCCAATGCTGTAGCGTTCTCATACGGCAAACAGGGTAGTATTCTCATAAGTCCATTAAGGATTGCAGATGATTCGCATTCCGCGCAGCTTGACATCTTGACTGCTGATCTGGCTGGTTCTCTACTATTGCTTATGTATACATCCATCATAGGCCAATGGAAATCCCTAGAGACTAACTCAGCAGTTTTAAGAGCTCCAAAGTGACCGGACTCATGATTATAAAAGAGACTTATCACTTGGCCGTGGAGAGCATAGTCCGGAGGGACATATATCTTCCCATCCTAGGTGAGAGTATCAGTGACCACACACAATTAGTTCTCGTCTTCAGCTTCGACCTTGGCTGTATCTTTGGCTGTGTCTATTGGGTTATCAACTAGCTTGCTCGAGATGTTGACAGCCAATGGGTTAGTAGCGTGAGCCTTTACCAGGATTGCCAAGAATCGTCCGACAGGCTTCTTGTAGCTGGTCACATAATTGGGCTCTTAGCAGTGGTGTTTTGCCTTCCAGGTGTTCGATAGTGAAGTCGTAGGCCAATAAGATCATTTTCTCTTCCTGTGTACCTTCGAGCCAAGTACACGTACAAGGCCAAGTGCACCTGCGAGCCAAGTGCACATATGAGGCCAAGTGTACCTGCGAGCGAAGCACACTTCTGAGGCCAAGTGAGCCTGCGAGCCAAGTACACTTACGAGTCCATGTGCACCTGCGAGCCAAGTGTACTTACAAGGCCCAGTCCGCTTGACATCTGTAGCATGATGGGTTTGTTGTGGTGGTAATGGTGAGTCATTCCAGCACTTGCAGTGTGGAGTACTTTGGAAGTAGCGGTTTCTCGGTTTCCATAACAATCATTTCCCTCTTTTGAGGTTGGTGCTCCATCGACGACTAACTGCAGTATCGATTCTCATCGATTCCCATCGATGTTGTCGTTGATAAGTGGGTTTGGATTACCAATGAGGCTTTTGTGCTTCTGTATCTGCATTCAATTTCAAGTCTTGCAGAATCTCTTATAAAGTAAGTGTTTCTTAAAGAAAGGATAGAGTTAAACGTAACCTTGTATTGCCATATCAGCACGAAGACTTGTTATCCTTCTCAAGATAGTGCACAATTGCACTCGGCACTCGTGATATCTGCATTTCGCGGCTCTCCTGTGGTTCAATAAGTGCTATCTGCATAGCAGCCATTTCTCGTCACAGGTAACATGGTCAAACATAATTGAGATCAATGGAATAGATTACCGATTCTTATTTGTGCTCACATTCATAGCTCGGTATTCAGCCTCAGAATTTGAAGCCACTGTCGGTGATGATGACCGCTGGATGAAAGCATTGAGCCAGGTTTGTTTCGATATAGACGTTTAGAGTTCTTCACTCAACCTCCAAAAGGTATTAGAAACGCTCATATGGTAGCTTGTACCCAGAGGTCAATTGCATGGTCAATTGACCGGTGCGGTCAGCGACAACCACACTAGCAAAACCGATTTTCGAAAATACGTCAACAACCACAACAGCTATCGACAAACGGATACTGCGAATCGATTCCTTACCCC
>MU122265.1:3921-41609 GCA_014904905.1 Wilcoxina mikolae CBS 423.85
GTCGCTCAGAGGATAGGATAGCTGCGGGTGTGATGTTGACCATCCATAGTGACAGGTGGCCAACCGCAGATTGCCATGGATATCCTCCGTACCTCGTGCACCTGCTAAGGGGCAACCCCTAACAGCGGCAACTAAGATCACACCCTTCTACGCCAATTACGGCTACGAAGCCCGCTCGAACTGGCCAACGGAGGAACAATTTCGCAATCCTGGTTCTGAGCTATACGTACATTACATGGTCGAAGTCTATAGGTGTCTGGAGGAACAACTCGAAGTTTTCAAGGACACGATGAGCAAATATTACAATCACAAAAGACGCTCACCTCCTCAGTATAAGGTCGGAGACTTAGTCATGCTCGATGGACGCAACATTCGGACCAAGCGACAGTGCCGAAAGCTCGACGATAAGATGTACAGACCATTCAAGATATCCAAGGTCGGAGGCAACAAGCGATGGTGGAGACTCAAACTCCCCTCGATGTGGAAAATACACCCGGCTTTTCAGGTGGCTCTTTTGGAACCATAGCGTGGAAACACCGCAGAGAGGGAGGTACCACCAATCGAAGCAGATGAGGGTGGCTGGACACCGGAGTCTATTGTCACCAGCAGACCCATCGACGATGATCACCGAAGGCATGTATTCTTGGTTAAGTGGGCCGGTTACTCACACGATGAAAATACTTGGGAATCGTTCAAACATCTTAACGATATCGCACCCGATCTAATCACTGAATATTACGACAAAAACCCAGCGATGGAAAAAGATAAACGATGGAAGCCAACACCGAAACCAAAGATACGAAAGAGACGGAAATTATGAATTTCATTTGTTAAACTCATACTGCCCTGAGTTAGGCGGAGGTCATTATTAGGTTAAGAGAAATTTTATTTTTATTTTTGATACCCACAGTTATGATTTATTATGACATGCTGCCTGAGTGGTATCTATTGTTTGAACACTTTTTATGATGGAGATTCTGTTGAGGTCACCAGAGCTAGAGCGGGAGGTACTGTTAGGGGTTTTCCCTTAGCAGGTGTACGAGGTCAGAAGGATGTCCATGGCAATCTGCGTTCAGCCACCTGTCACTATGGCTGGTCGATGTCACACTCGCAGCTATCCCATCCTTTGAGCGACAAAGTCTATCACGACATCCAAACCTATCCAATACCGAGCTCTGGCAAAGCAGAATGATTAACCCGCATGTGGGCAATACACCTTCTCGTTCGGACAGCAATAGTCACGACACTTAGCTGGCGAAGGTATCAGTCTTGAATACTTAGGGCGGTATGCTGCTATACACCTTGGGCACTGATAGTTAGAGATGTCATGGGTTGCCAACGTACTATCACGTCATTGCGGGGACTTTCAGGTCAGCCGTGCATGATAGTATCGACCAGAACTACTTTACCTTATCAGCAATATGGGACAGCCGACTAGAGCGGGTTACGCCTCTACACTCTCCGGCAGGCACACGTCAGAGTTCGAGAAGAGGGACTTTACTATGGGGATAACTATACAGTCTAGGGACTCCATATGTTAACTGCGCCCCGGTAGTTAAATCTACCTGTGGAGAACTTGTGTGTGGGTCGACTTCCCGAGTTTCGGCAGATCACAGGTGGTCTGGTCTGACATAAGCGGCAGCCCTTAAATGGGAGTAAAAGCCAGCGAGATGTGAGGTACGATACATGGTATAGGAGTGGCGGGTCGCCGACGCAAGTCTATGAGGGTAAACATACCCCTGCAACCCACTATCCGATTTAACATTGAATCGAGAGATCTAAGAGGCCGTGATGGTTCGATGAACCTGTCAGTGATCGTTGCCGAAACCTGTTTTCTGCGTAAGCATACACACCAGAAGAAAAGCAAACGGGCTTGACAGCTACGTGGCAAAACCTGGCGATATGAGGATAATATACAGGGATGCCTGGCACTTTAGAAAGTGGCGAACGTCAAACGGAAAAGAAGCGCAACCTACAGAGATCGAGTAACCAGCCTAACGATCGGAGGCCATAGCTATCTTAGTACAAACGCCGCAGTCATAGAGAGTATATGAGTAACTCGCTCTTTAAAAGAACCGCCTTTGCACCCGCAAAGTAAAACATCAAGCTCTAGCAGCAATCCACAGTCAGAACACACCAGCAGACAAGACACTAAAATATTATTGTTGTTTTCTACTTCAAGAATATTTATTTCTACAATATACTTTATGAATTTTCGAGATCTTGACTGTATTGTTCTGTACGCTCTCGCACTTTACGAACGAGCAATCACTCCCCACGACTTCGGTGTTGCGAGTATCTTCATCCACACGTTTGATATCGAGTACGAATACTTTTACTGGTTTTACACCTGTGAACTTCCCTCTGAATACCACAACCTTCCAGTCGAAGACTACGAGGTCCAATCCAACTACGATCATTCCGAAGACTATCTTCAGGATACATATGACTTCTGAGGAGTAGGCGGCCATACTTTGTTGATAAGTATCCACGTAACAGCCTGCGAGCCAAGTGCACTTATGAGGCCAAGTGCACTTGACTTTTGCAGCATGATGGATTATCGTTTCAGCACTTCTGGTACGGATTTCATCGTAGTTGCGGTTTCTCGGATTGTGGAACGGTCATCCCCCTCTTTTTGAGGTCGGTGCTCCGTCGACGATAATCATATCATGCTGGTATCGTATCGGTTCGTACGCGTCGTCGATTCTCATTGATTTTCTCGTTGATAAGAGGGTTTCGATTGCTATTGGAGCTTCGTACTTCTGTATCTGCAACAATTGCAAGTCTAGCAGATTCTCTTATAAAGTAAGTGTTTCTTAAAGAAAAGGAGTAGAGTCTTGAACGTAAATTTGGACATCGCCATCCATTCAAGTAGACAAATCGTCATCCAATTCGGCCATTTGTTTCCAGTCATTTGCTTCAGAACATGCAATTTGCACTCATTCGACCTGTATGTAGTGGGTTCTCCTGAGATTCTATAAGCTTTATCGAGTTTTCATTACTGACCTCCACAATAGTTGATCCAAGGTCAAGTTCCACACGATCGTCATCCCTCATCCTGCGCCTTGCAAGCCTTTCCTGAAATCATATATCCGTGATCCGCAATGTATCATATCAAAATCAATATCGAAGATTCGGCCAATCAGGCCAAAGGTTTCTTCAAATCCCTTATTGATCTGGCTACCAGGGCACGAAATAACTCCAAATTCGTGATCGATTTGCGCCATCACGCATAAAACCATTTTAATCAAGGAAATCTTTCTGAGTTGATGATTCGGCCATCACGGCACTAATCAGTCAATGAATAAACAGGTCCTCCCAGTACAAATTTACCAAGTCAATGATTCGGTCATCTCGATATGAAATCATATATTTCTGGTATCGTCCGTCAATATGGTGTCGGTATTTCATCAATTGTATGCGTGTCAATCGTCATTTCTCCAGCGGCACAATCAGTGCATCTGTCCTTCCTGACATCCGGTTGCGCTATCGGTGCGTGTCTATCATCTCCACTGTATCGGCCAGTATATCTTATACAACGTGGTTTCTGCTCTACTCGTGTTAGCCAATTTGATCAATGCAAAAGATGAAGCAGTAAATATTGCGGAATCCAGGAGCCCTTGTCATAATGAGTTATCCTCGATGGGAACCCCTGCCGTCCAGTACTCCCTTCGTGATTCGGCAAGCCGGTAGCAGTCATTCCAGCCCCGCATTGTTGGTAACTCATCTGCCTCAACTACTGCCGCTGCTCCCTGCTCACGCATCCATCATCAGAGTTTCTCATCTAAGATTCCGCTCCATAATGATACTCCCAGCAGCCCGGTGCACTTCCCAGACTGTAGGGTGAATGCCATAACGACCTCATTGCTTTCAAGGAGGTCGTCGAATGCGGTTGCTCCAAGCAAACAAATGTTCGGAGACTTACCACCGCACCCCTGCGAAGTTCCGTTGGTATCTGTATACGGGGTTCCATCATGATTCCCATTCGTCACCTGCGGTCCATTAGGGGTTCGCAAGGCCACGAGTCAACCGGCCTTCCAGTCGATTTCCGGGTTTCGGGCCTTGAACCAAGGTAATCCGAGTCACCAGACCAAGTCGTATGCCTTCATGGGCACAATTAAGACATCCGATTTGTTAACCGGTGCCAAGCTTTCAAAATACTGAACTGAGAGAGTAGCCTTACTACTTTGTCTTGCAGACATCATCTCGCCGCCATCAAGGCTCGAGGTTGCGATGAATGCTGGTTCATCCCAGATGCCAAGCCGCCTTTGCAGCTTGGGCGTCATGAGCCGCCACTGGTAGTCATTCCGCCGGAGGCTGTCTCGACAGCCAAGTAGATGTCCATCCCGCAAGGATACGACGAAGTAGAGGTCCAACCTGTCTAGGAATGCAACCATGTAGAGATCCATCGTGCAAGGATAAGATGCAGTAGAGGTCCATCCCGTCTAGGAATGCAACCAAGTAGATGTCCATGCTGCAAGGATAAGACAAAGTAGAGGTCCATCCTGTCTAGGAATGCAACCAAGTAGATGTCCATCCCGCAAGGATAAGACGAAGTAGAGGTTCATCCCATCTAGGAATGCAACCAAGTAGATGTCCATCCTGCAAGGATAACACGAAGTAGAGGTCCATCCCGCATAGGAATAAGACGACTCTGATGTGTGAAGGATCGCTCGTTGTCGATTGAGAATCAATTTACTCCGGACTTGGATCACTCCCATGTAGTGTTGGCAACGAACCAGATCGGTTTGTCACGGATTGAACCAAGGCGGGGTTCGACAAGGATCCGATCTGAGGTTTCGAAGAAGTTCTGAGGTTTGTTACTGTTACAGGGATACCTAACGATAAAGTATAGCCGCCTACTCCTCAGAAGTCATATGCATCTTGAAGATAATCATCGGAATCATTGTGATTGGACTGGAGTTCGTAGTAAGACACTGGAAGGTTGTGGTATTCGGAGGAGAGTTCACGGGTGTAAAACGAGTGAAAGTATTCGTACTCGATATCGTACGTCTGAATAAAGATACTCGCAATAGGACAGTCATAGGGAGTAATCGCTCGTTCGTAATGTGTGTGAGCGTAAAGAACAACAGAGTCGAGGTCTCGAAAATTCATAAGGTATATTGTAGAAATAAATATTCTGAAAGTAGAAAACAACAATAATATTTTGGTGTCATGTCTGCTGGTATGTTTCTGACTGTGGATTGCTGCTAGATCTTGATGTTTTACTTTGCGGGCGCAAAGGCAGTTCTTTTATAGAGCGAGTTACTCCTTTACTCTCTATGACTTCAGCGTTTGTACTAAGATAGCTATGGCCTCCGATCGTTAGGCTGGTTACTCGATCTCGATAGGTTGCGCTTCTTTTCCGTTTGATGATCGGCACTTTCTAAAGTGCGAGGCATCCCTGTAGGTTATCCTCATGCCGCCTGGTTTTGCCACGTAGCTTCCTAAGCCCATTTTCTATTCTGCTGGTCTGTATGCTTACGCAGAAAACAGGTTTCGGCAACCACTGCTCACACGTTCATCGAACCATCACTTCCTCTTAGATCTCTCGACTCAATGTTAAATCGGATAGTGGATTCCAGGGATATGTTTACCCTTATAGACTTGCGTTGGCGACCAGCCGCTGCTATGCCACGTATCGCACCTCCCATCTCGCTGGCTTTTACTCCCATTTCATGGCTGCAGCTTATGTTCGGACCAGACCACCTGCGATCTGCCGTTACTCGGGAAGTCGACCCACACACAAGTTCTCAACAGGTAGATTGAACTACTGGGGCGGAGTGAACAAATGGAGTCCCTAGCCTCTATAGTTGTCCCCATAGTAAAGTCCCACTTCTCGAACTCTGATGTGTGCCTGCCGGAGAGTGTAGAGGCGTACCCCGCTCTAGCCGACTGTCCCATATTGCTGATAAGGTGAGGTAGTTCTGGTCGAAACTATCATGCACGGCTGACTCGAAAGTTCCCGCAATGGTGTGATAGTGCATTGGCAACTCATGATATCTCTAACTATCAGGGGTCTAGCCATATAGTAGCATACCGCCCTAAGTGTTCGAGACTGAGGTCTTCGCCAGCTAACTGTCATTATTATTGCTGTTCGATCGAGAAGGTGCACTGCCCCCGTGCGGGTTAATCATTCCGCTTTACCAGGGCTCGGTATTGGATAGGTTCATATGTTGCAATAGGCTTTGTCGCTCAAAGGATGGGATAGGTACGGGTGTGACATTGACCATCCATAGTAACAGGTGGCCGAACGCAGATTGCCATGGACATCCTTCGTACCTCATGCACCTGCTAAGGAAAACCCCTAACAGTACCTCCCTCTCTAGCACTCGTAACCTCAACAGAATCTCCATCATAAAAAGTGTTCAAACAATAGATACCACTCAGACAGCATATCATAATAAATCATAACTATGGGTATCAAAAAATAAATTTTTTTAACATAATAATGACCTCCGCCTAACTCAGGGCGGTATGAATATAACAAATGAAATTCATAATTTCCGTCTCTTTTGTCCCTTTGTTTTCGGTGCTGATTTCCACCGTTTATCTTTTTGCATTGCTGATTTCTATCATAATATTCGGTGATTAGGTCGGATACGATGTCGTTAAGATGTTAGAATGATTCCCAAGTGTTTTCGTCGTCTGAGTAACCGGCCCACTTGACCAGGAATACATGCCTTCGGTGATCGTCGTCTGTTGGGCCACTGGCGACAATAGACTCCGGTGTCCAGCTACCATCATATGCTTCGATTGGCGGTACCTCCCTCTCTGAAGTATTTCCCCGATATGGTTTCAGATAAGCCACGTGAAAAGCCGGGTGTATCTTCCACGTAGAAGGGAGTTCAAGTTGGCACCATCGCTTGTTGCTTCCAACCTTGGATATTATAATAAGGCCATACATCTTGTCGTCGAGCTTGGGGCATTGTCGCTTGGTTCGTATGTTGCGACCGTCGAGCATAACCAAGTCACTGACCTTATACTGAGAAGGTGAGCGTCTCTTGCGATCATAATACTTGCTCATCCTGTCTTTGGAAACCTCGAGTTGTTGTTCTAGACTTCTATAGACCTCGACCACGCAATGTGTGTATAGTTCTGAACCGGGGTTGCGAAATTGCACTTCCGTTGACCAATTCGTGCGGGCTTCATAGCCATAATTGGAGTTGAAAGGTGTGATCTTGGTTGCTGCATGTTTCGAATTGTTGTAAGTGTATTTGGCCATCAGTAACATTTCGCTCAAGTTAGATTGTTCGTAATTGCAGTACGTACGTAGGAAGTATTCGATGGTTTGGTTGATGCATTTGGTTTGTCCGTCAGTCTGTGGGTGAAAGGCCGTCGACATGGAACACTTGATTCCCAAGAGTTGGTACAAGTCGGCAAGAAAGTGGCCCGTAAAGACTGCGTTGCGGTCCGATATAATATCAAGAGGCATACCGTCGTAATTCCAAACGTTATTGAGAACCAATCTTGTCACCGTGGACAACTCCCGCTTATTGATGGAGATAAAGTATGCTATCTTGGTAAACCTGTCGACTACGACCATGATATTTTTGTTACCATTGGACTCCGATAGGTCCATGATGAAATCCACCGAGATGTAGGTCTATGGTGATGATGGTAGTTCGAGCGGGTGAAGTAAACCGTGCTTGACATATCGTGGTGTCATGGTTTGTTGGCATGAGTCGCACTTGTTGCAATATTCCTAAACGTCGTCTTTCAGATTTTCCCAATAAAAGTTTCTCGTGATCAGTTCCAGAGTGCGTTTGCGACCGAAGTGTCCGGCGATGCGTGAGTCATGTTCTTGGTATAAAACCTCCTTCTGAAACCCCTTAGGCACATATAACCTTCCTTTCCAACACAACATTCCTTCTTTATCCATACCAAACCTCTTCTCAACATTCTGATCCATCTGCTGTACTTTCCGTAGTATCTTCCGATACTCCTTGTCCTGACCAATTTCTTTCCAAAATCTTTACTTAACTGAACCAACCAACTGGTTTACCGAAAATCCTGCCAAACTAATTTCTTCCCATTCATCATCATCTAGATCCATCGCTCCAACCTCTAACCAATGTTCTGGTCCCAACAAGGTTGCTGAAGTTGTACCCCCCTCTCTTAGGGCGAACTCCGGGCATCTTGATAATGTATCAGCTTTCCCATTAGCCCTTCCTTTTTGATAAACAATTTTAAAATTGAATTCTTACAATACTACTGCCCATCGAGCCTGTCTTCAATTGAGCTGTTGTGTTTCCTTGAAGTATTGTAGGTTCATATGGTCGGAAATGACTGTTGTCGTGTGTGTTGCTCCATGGAGATAACATCTCCATGTTTTGAATCAATATATGATGGCGAACATTTCCTTATCGTATATTTGGTAGTTAAGCTCTGCTGGCGAAAACTTCTTTGATATGAATGTTACCGGATGTATTTTGCCGTTGTCAAATCTTTCCGATAAGACCGCCCCCATCGCAAAGTGTGACGCATCTGTCTCGACCATAGCTGGTCTGTCATCGTCATAATATCGAAGTATCGGAGTATTCTTTGCTGCAAACAAGATACATATCTTATAGTATGCTGCCTTAGCCGCGTCGCCGAACTTAAAATCTTTACCATCACCTTTAAGAGTGTCCGTAATTGGTACGACGCTACCGGCGAATCGTTTAATAAATCGTCGATAAAATTTCCATAGTCCCATAATAATTTGGACTTCCTTCTGTATTTTGGGCATTGGCCATTTTGAAATAGCCTCACTTTGACTGGGTGCCATCTTGAGTGCTTCGCCACTGACCAAGAATCCGAGGAATTCTACCTCCTGCTTGTCGAATTCACATTTGTCGATATCCACTACGAGATTGTTGTCTTGTAGGACTTGAAGTATCTTGCCCACGTATTTGTGGTGTTCTTCGCGAGTTCCCTTGGTGGCGGTGAGGACATCGTCGATGTAGACAACCGTAATGTTGTTTTGTCGGCCTATAAATGGTTGAAGTATACCGTTCATCCAGCGTTGAAACGTAGCTGGTAAGTTGGTAAGTCCGAACCGCATGACTGTGTATTCGTATGATCCGAACTCTGTTCTGAAGGCCATCTTCCATTCGTGTCCTTTGGCCATTCGGATCAAGTGATATCCTGACTTCATATCCAACTTTGTAACCCAGGTTGCTCCCATCATTAGACTTTGCAATTCATCCATTAATGGTAAAGCCGTCTTGTCTTTGATGGTCAAATCGTTCAATCTTCGATAGTCAACGCAAAGATGCAGGCCTCGTCTATTCGGCTTGGGCACAAACAGGATTGGGACTCCGGCTTGTCCTTTGGACGGCTGTATTTTTCCTTCTCTTATCATTTTATCAATTTATTCTTTGAGCAATCTTTCTTCCTAATGTGAGAGTTGATAGATAGGTCCCACATTCACCTGATCCTCTGGTACCTTCAAGTGAATTTCATGATCATGGAGACCATGGGGAGGTAACTTTACGGCTTCGTGAGGGTCGAACAGTAGCATCCACTTGTGGTACTGTTCTGGTAACTTTTCTGCCAATATACTCGTTGCTGCAAAGCATAAGGCACCGATATTAATTGCATCTTTATGTGTAGCGATGCGGTCGTCGTAAGTAATCTTCCAATCTGTATATAGATGTCCATGATTGTAGCATTTCTGTTCACACTCTGTGAAGTGTAAACATCTGTAAGTAGCGCCCTGTACCTTGTGTTGTTTCACATACCATGCCAGTATTAGAACATCATAGTCAGCATGCATCGGTACTTTCTCGAAAGTTTCGAGGGTGCGATGATTCCCAAAAGCCAAACCAAGGGGTATAGTATAAACATTGGGTAATCCAACTGACTTACCCCTAAAATCTTTCGCAGTGATATTCTTCTTTCTTCTAACTACCGGTATCTTAAACCCCTTAGCACATTGAGGTGATATGGTGAAAGATATCGATCCCAAATCTAGCATGGCTCGGACCGGAAACTGCTGTATCTTTTCTTCGCTGTGAGTATGGTCCACAAAGAACTGGTATACGGGTCGTTCTCCGATTCTGGTTTTGGGGATTTTGTGTACGTGTTCTGTTTTGTAGTAGACAAAATCATCGGAGGTATTTTGTTTCTTTGTTGGTGGTTCCTCTTCCGAAGGGGAGTGCTTTCGTTTGGTAGCTATCCTTTCGACAATGGCTCGGCCACAACGGGTCATTGAGGGTAGTGACATTCTACCACTCATAGTTTGGTTCTTCGTTGAGAAGCTCTTCATATGACACTGGTTCTTGGACGTCTTCTGGGTAATAATCCTCGATTTTGTAGATCGTGGGGAGAGCGTTGAGTGTTGCCTGTATTTCGTCCAGGAATCTTCGAATACAAGATCATCAATAGCGAGACCCCCCCCGTAACGGGGTGCTTGCATCCAGTATAGATTTCAAAAGTATGGCAAGTCGGGCTGATCCCAAAGAAATGACCCAAGAGGTTCTTCTGGCTGGTTGAGTATGGCGTCAATACTTGCGAATGCGTTAAGAGGATCTGATTCCGTGAGTGTGCACGGTACTCCTGCTAAATCAAAATAGTTGATGTGTCTGTGATTATTGGTATCGTAAGATGTCATTGTAAGTTCTTTCGGAGGGTGTTGGTGTCGCGGTACTACTGCCAGCAGTTTCATCCCTATCGGAATCCTCAGGGTACTGACCGGATCATAAACTTATAAAGGCTTTCTCCTGCCTATCTTTGTATCCTTCACTCCATCTCGATACTTACCATTAATCTGAGTTTTCTTGTATCCACCAGTTATCGGCTACATCCGATTCCTTTTGTTCTTCACTATCATCAGATTCCGAACCGGATGGTATTTCTCTGTCTGAAGTTTCATCAGCTTCCTCCGTATTGTCGATCTCATAATCGTCTCCTTCATCCTCCAATTGGTCGTATACCCCAACCTTCATCTTTTGGTATGCTTTCAGGAGGCCAAAATGGGCGGTTCCTTTTGACAATTTGATATTCCGAATGCATTGCATAGTGTTGTGGTTCCCTTTTCTGTCGGCGGTCCACGCACAGCGTTGACATTTCTTTGCTGCTCTCCGTCGTGCCAGCTCTCCATTGTCGATTGCTTCCGTTAATTGGTGAAACGTTTTACCATCTGAATTAAGAAAAGGGTTTGGTTTGGACGATCCTCATGAGTCTGTTTGTCATTGTGTACCCTTCCGTTCAAAACGTTGTCGTTGTCTTTGGAATCCTGAACAAAGACCCCTGAGCTTTTGGATCTTTCCCTGATCTTTGTTGGCCTGTCTGGACGTACCGTTTGAATTTCGAGATTTTCCCATAATCCCAAAATTTCTTTCCGTCACCTGCCAAACTTCAACATTCTTTCCGGTGTTGATAATAATTTCTCGGAGCTGGTCATCAGTTTTGTCAGCCGGGTTAATAAGACTGAGATGTTTGAAGACTTGTGACGGTAACTTGCTTATAAGTATGGTTCTGTATGCTACCCCCACAATCTTAGCCTTGGCATTCAGGGTGTCGAACTCTGTGACCATGTCCTGAACGTTGCCGTTATATTTGAGCTCCGTGATTGCTTTGTATGCCGTTTCCTGTTGGTACTTGTTGTGGAAATGGGCATTAATTGCTGATCTGTATATTGACCAACTCCGCACATGTTTTTCTGCTTGGGCCTCTGCCTTCCATTGCATATGCCAAGCCAACGCATGGTCCTCTAACCTTCCACGCACATATTGAATCTTCAGGTCCGGGCGAGTGAATAAATGGGGCTGATCAACAATGAATACCTCCATGCTCATCCACCACACATCAAAATCTTCAGATGCTCGTCCCTTGAATTTTGCTGGGTCTGACAACTTAAGTTGAGAATCCGCTTTTTTCTCAACTCTGTGTGTGGTGGTGTGTCCTCGTCGGTGTGGGTCGTGTCTGCTTGCGTGGGAAGACTCCGGTGGTGGAGGCGGTAGGTCCGTACCCATTCCTCCCGGTGGCGGTACCTCTCCTGCACCTCCGGCTCCTGTATCTTCTGGTGGTACATCAACCAGACCAACATCCGTTCCTGAACCTCCACGCAAACCAAAAATTACCGCAAGGTCCGAATAGTCAATAGGCGAAATACTCCTATTGCGCTCCTCAGCCCATTGCTACCACTGTTCGATCTGCTGTCTTCGATCTGGGTGAACTGGTGTTGACGTTGACACCTTTGCTTTCTCAAAAGCAGATGTGAGGCACGTATGATCCTTCTGGAGTTTTTCAATCCTTGCCTCCATAATCTCCATATCCGTCCACGTTGGCACCTGCTTCTTAAGTACCTTCTCAATTGCATTTACCTTATCCTGGTAAATCTTGAATGATGTTGACCAGGCTAAAACTCTTGACGTTAGTGTTCTAACCTGACCCACACACCATTCAATCCTTTCTCGTAAAATTTCAAATTCCTCTGTGGCTTCCTTAACCACCCAATCATTCTGTTGCTGGAGGACGTTCATTCCAGTTCTCATCTCTCTCAATACTGCGTTCAGTATTTGTATTTGCTCCTCGTATCCTTCTAGCACCTGTCATCCTAGGGCTCTGTCTGTTTCCACCCGTTGGCTGAAGAGCAGACACACGATCCGAAAGTCTTCAAATTACTCCTCGATTGCTTCTTTCTCGCTGTTGCATGCCTCTAGTAGGCGTTGCATTTCCTGATCCAGCTGACTGATATGGGACTGTACCAAGTCAGTCATCTCCGTGTCCTCGTTCTCTGGCGGCTGCATCCTGGAGTCTAAGTACTGCCTCCTGAAGTGCTCGTACTGCTCTTGTAGTTTCTTCGCCCATCCTGGTAAGGTTTTCGAGGGCTGTTTGGATTTGGCGACTCCAGAAGACGTTAGTGCCAATTGGCCCGCTCCGAAGGTCAGTCGGCACCTGTGACTGACCATTGTGAAGATGTCGAGAGGGGAATGTAGAAGGTCCTGAGACCAGTTGCGTTTGTTGAGGTTGGATTCTTAAATAGAAACTGCAAGTGACGCAGTTTCCGTTGCAGCCTTGCGTACAGTGTTCTGCACAGAAATGTTGTAGCATTGGTCCCTCCAGGTGACCTGTGAATGTGATTCCGCAGCAGGCTCTGTTATCGCAAACGATGCAATTTGTAATCATTAACACCTTTTTGACTTGTCCAAAATATTATACTGTTACGGGGATACCTAGCGATAAAGTATAGCCGCCTACTCCTCAGAAATCGTATGCGTCTTGAAGATAATCTTCAGAGTCGTCGTGATTGGACTGGAGTTCGTAGTCCGACACTGGAAGGTTGTGGTATTCGGAGGGGAGTTCACAGGTGTAAAACCAGTGAAAGTATTCGTACTCGATGTCGTATGTCTGAATATAGATACTCGCAATACGAAAGTCATAGGGAGTAATCGCTCATTCGTAAAGTGTGTGAGCGTAAAGAACAATAGAGTCAAGGTCTCGAATATTCATTAAGTATTTTGTAGAAATAAATATTCTGAAAGTAGAAAACAACAATAATGTTTTAGTGTCTTGTCCGCTGGTATGTTTCTGACTGTGAATTGCTGCTAGAGCTTGATGTTTTACTTTTCGGGCGCAAAGACGGTTCTTTTATAGAGTGAGTTACTCCTTTACTCTCAATGACTTCGGCGTTTGTACTAAGATAGCTATAGCCTCCGATCATAATGCTGGTTACTCGATCTCGGTAGGTTGCGCTTCTTTTCCGTTTGACATTCGGCACTATCTAAAGTGAAAGGCATCCCTGTAGGTTATCCTCATGCTGCCAGGTTTTGTCACGTAGCTTTCTAACCCCGTTTGGTTTTCTTCTGGTCTGTATGCTTATGCAGAAAACAGGTTTCGGCAATGACCGCTGACGCGTTCATCGAACCATCACTTCCTGTTAGATCTCTCGACTCAATATTTAATCAGATAGTGGATTGCAGGGATATGTTTACCCGTATAGACTTGCGTCGGCGACCAGCCGCTGCTATGCCACGTATCATACCTCCCATCTCGCTGGCTTTTACACCCATTTCAGGGCTGCAGCTTATGTCGAACCAGACCACCTGCGATCTGCCGTTACTCAGGAAGTCGACCCACACACAAGTTCTCAACAGGTAGATTGAACTACCAGGGCGCAGTTAACATATGGAGTCCCTAGCCTGTATAGTTATCCCCATAGTAAAGTCCCTCTTCTCGAACTCTGATGTGTGCGTGCCGGAGCGTGTAGAGGCGTACCCCGCTCTAGCCGGCTGTCCCATATTGCTGATAAGGTGAGGTAGTTCTGGTCGAAACTATCATACACGGCTGACTCGAAACTTCCCGCAATGGTGTGATAGTACGTTGGCAACTTATGATGTCTCTAACTATTGGGGGCCTAGCCGTATAGTAGCATGCCACTCTAAGAGTTCGAGACTGATGCCTTCGCCAGCTAAGTGTCATGACTGTTGCTGTCCGAACGAGACGGTGCACTGCCCCTGTGCAAGTTAATCATTCCGTTTTACCAGGGCTCGGTATTTGATATGCTCGTATGTCGCAATAGACTTTGTCGCTCCAAGGATGGGATAGCTGCGGGTGTGACATTGACCATCCATAGTAACAGGTGGCCGAACGCAGATTGCCATGGACATCCTTCGTACCTCATGCACCTGCGAAGGGAAAATCCCTAACAGTTACAAACCGGTTCGCGAACCATCTATCTTCGAACGATAATCCGTAAGTCAGTTCTTGTCCGATTCGCGTGATTTCTAGCGCATCTTGTAGCAGGAGCAGTTAGCTACAAGATGCACTAGAAATCAAGCGGATCGGACAAGAAATGGCTTACTTACTTTTGTTCGCAGTTGTAGGTCGAAATGGTGGGGTTTGAGGCGAAAGGCTTGGCAAGGATCCGGGTTCGTACGAACCAAACCGGTTCGTCAATGGTACGGATCCCGGGCGGTTCGTTGCCAACACTACTCCCATGACGATAACAATCAACATCGTGCAGTCGGTAGTCATTGTTGTCTCATATGGCAATGCCAGTTTCTCGAACGACGATCGGTAACTCGATTGAATCTCACCGAGGGGTAATCATGATTGTAGTTGCGATCAGGTATTGATCGATATGTTCATGAACGATGTGAGACGAATCCGGCTTCTTTGCTCATCTCTCTTGTAGAATCGTACAATGGAGTATCAGCTTTGATTCTGCTTGACACTTTAGAACATTGGGGGTTAAACTTCCCACTCTGAGTTGCTTCATGATCTGCGATTGCAGCCCCACTATCAGGGTCTTGAACTATGCCCATCGGTAGTCTTTCTCCGTAAATGAACTTCCGTGCACATGTAATCATTCTCCGTAAGTGCACTTCAGAGCTTCCCCTCAGATCGTAGGAAGGTAATCGTCAAGTACGCTTCATCGAACGTGTTTATTGTCAGTGACCTTTCGCCAGACTCGATCGTCAAAGAATAGACACGTTCAGAGGTAACTGTTGTAGAAACGATGAATCGATGTGTGTATCAGGGTATCATCAATGAAAACTTCGCTAGCAATTCGAGCTGCTTAATAGGTTGCCCTCGATGGCATTCTGACTAGTTTCGATCGTTCATTCGTATGAGAATGCCTTCGCGAAATGTATTTCAAGGACTTCTAGGTGGTGGCCATCAGGCCGGTCATGAGTGTATCAGGGTCGATTGATATGCGAATTGTCTCGGAATTGACTCTGCTCACGTCAATCAACTCCAATAGACAGAATACTTATCTTGAATCACCACCCTAGTGATGATGATCTGTATGGGTTCTGAGCAGTCAAGTTGATGAAGGTTCGATTCGTCTCGATCATCCGTTCGTATGCAGTGGATCTCATTAATGTGTTTCGAGATCTTCTCAGCACTGGCCATAAGGGCCGGTGACGAGTTTCTCGTAGTCAATTGACCCCCAAATCGTCTCTGATATAACGATCGCGGTCGGTGATGTGACTCTTCCAATCGATTGACCTCCACAATGCATCGGAATGGTCTCTGCAGTGGTCAATTGACAGGTATACATATCCTGATTCATTGTTCTAGTGATGATACTCGTTGTAGGTCGAGAGGTGAGTTTTCAAGTTTTCAGGAGTGCGTATCATGGCAGGAAATGCGTCTCTTCGAGGGCGATAAACATCTAAATCATCTCGGAATCATCCCTACTACCGTCAATCAACTCAATTGGATGATTACTTATCTTGTATCGACAATCTAGCGATAGTTCTCGGTGTAGGTCTGACGCATCGAAAAAGTAAACAAATCACATAATCACGTGTCCGAAACGTATCTGGTGACTGAAAAGCGATTATAGTGTAAGGACGTACGTCCTCGTATGGGCGGGTACGTGTAGATACGGTTGCAAACGGAAACAAGTAATATAGATATCAATTGTACAGTATGTAGGTAAGATAATCGCTAGCATGCCAAAAGCACTTAACAAGGTGATTATATATGAAGGGCACTTACCCGGCCTCGGCAGCCATGTGCACCTGGCGAGGGCCAAGTGCGCTTGAGAGCCAATTGCACCTGGCACCACCATTACAATCACAGACAACTTCACACTAATTGCAAAATTACCTATGATGATTGCATAGCCACGCACAAGGACGCAATCAACATCGGCGCCTTATGCTTCGTAGTAACAAGTATATTGGCGGAGAAATTGCCGGAACAATACCACAAGTGGATGCTATTGTTCGACCCTCAAAAGCTGAACAATTACCTCTTCATAGCCCACACGATCACGAAATTCACTTGATGGTACCTGATAATCAGGTGAAGGTGGGACCTATATATCAACTCTCTTTGGAAGAAGATAGGTTGCTCAAAGAATATATAGACAACATGATAAGAGAAGGAAAAATACAACCATTCAAAGGACAAGCCGGAGCCCCAATCCTGTTTGTGCCCAAACCGAATGGATGAGGCCTGCATCTTTGCATCGATTATTGGAGACTTAACGACTTGACAATCAAAGACAAGACGGCTCTACTACTGATGGACAAATTACAAAGTCGAATGAAGGGAGAAATGTGGGTAACCAAATCGGATATGAAGTAAGGTTACTATTTGATGAGGATGGCCAAGGGACACGAATGGAAAACAGCCTTCAGAATGAAGTTTGAATTGTACGAGTACATGGTCATGCCATTTGGACTTTCCAATGATCCATCTATATTTCAACACTGGATGAACGGTATTCTACAGCCATTTCTAGGAGAACAAAACAACATTATTGTGGTTTACATTGACGAGGTTCTTATAGCCACCAAGGGAACCAGAGAAGAGCATCTCGAATATGTAGGGAAGATATTCCAAGTGTTACAAGATAATAACCTAGTGGTGGAAATCGATAAGTGCGAGTTTGACAAACAAGAAGTCGAGTTTCTTGGTTTTCTTGTCAATGGCAAGGGACTTAAGATGGCACCAAGTCGAAGTGAAGCCATTACGAAGTGGCCAATGCCCAAAAACCAGAAAGAAGTTCAGGTGATTATGGGCTTGTGGAATTTTTATCAACGATTCATCAAGGGATTCGCAGATATAGTTGCACCAATTACAGATACTTTCAAGGGTGACAGAAAGAATTTGAAGTTCGGCAAAGCAGTGCAAGTATCATACTACAAGATATGTATTCTGTTTGCAGCAGAAAACACTGCAATACTTCGACTTTACGATGACGATAGACCAGCTATGATCGAAATGGATGCATCAGACTTTTCGATGGGAGCGGTCTTATCGCAGAAGTTTGAGGATGGCATAATACATGATGGAGGTGTTATCATCAAAGAGCAACACATACAACAACAGTTTTCTCCGATCACATGAATCTTCAATACTTCAAGGAAACGCAACAGCTTAATCAAAGACAGGCTCAATGGGCAGAAGTATTGCAAGAATACAAGTTCAAAATTATATATCAAAAGGGAACGGCTAACGGAAAAGCCAATGCGTTATCAAGGCGTCTGGAGTTCGCCCTAAGAGAGGGGGGTACAACTTCGGCAACCTTGTTAGGACCAGAATATTGGTCAGAAGTTGGAGCGATGCATTTATATAAAGAAGAATGGGAAGAGATTTCTTTGGCAGGATTTTCGGTAAATTAGTTGGTTGGATCGGTTAAGGAAAGATTTAAAAAAGAGATTGGTCAGGACGAGGAATATCGGGACATACTACGGAAGGTACAGGAGAAAGATCAGAGCGTAGATAAAAGGTTTGGTATTGAGGTCATCACGACATTCTTCCTAAGAGTAGAAGATTGTATAGGACTGCTGGGAGCGACCGTAGATGGTATCGCCGCAGGAGGTGAGATTGGTCCCAGGCGCTGAATGGGTGAGCAGGGAGCAGCAGTGGTGGTAGTTGCGGCAGAACAGTTACTAAACAATGCGGGGCTTGAATGACTGCTACTGGCTCGCCGAGTCACAAAGGAAGGATGCGCACTACAGTCATGCTCCATTGTGATGGGCCAGCAGTACCACTACTGCTGGATTTCAACCTTCGCTTTTATCTCAGGATTACCAGCACAAGCTCACAAGTACAGATGGAGCGTCAGCATCTGAAATCATACCTACAGATAACAGTGGTCATATGCCAGCCAAAGATAAGGAATTCATTGAGGTCTTTAGTACGATCAAGGCAGAGCTGCTATCACCACACCGGTCAATTGAGCATTGCAATCGATGTGGAGCCCGGTTTTCAGTTGCCATATTGGCGTAACTATAACCTATCAAAGGTTGAATTGAAAACTCTAAAGGCCTGAATCGACAAGATCCTGGCTATTGGTTTATCCAGCGGTCATCATTTCCAACAGCAGCGCCAATTCTTTTTGTAAAGAAGAAGCATGACGGCTTAAGACTTTGTGTGGACTACCATGAGCTCAATAAGGTGACGGTTAAGAACCGGTACTCTCTTCCTTTGATTTCAGAGATTCTTGACCATATGGGAGGCCCCAGAGTCTTTATGAAACTCGTCCTCCGTGGAGCCTACCCTCTTATTTGCATTAAGGAGGATGATGAGTTCAAGATGGGATTCCGAATCCAATACAACCGATTCGAGTGCAAAGTCATGCAATTAGGCTTGACGAACGCACCAGCTACATTCCATGATTATATCGACAATTGTCTGCGGCACTACATTGATGACTATGCCAAATGCTATCTTGACGATATCCTAATCCACTCCACAAATGAGAAAGAGCATGACGAGCATGTTCGAAAGATGCTGGAATGACTCCAAGAGTTTGGACTCTATTGGAAGGCGAAGAAGTGCGAATTTGGAGTTGTGGATGTCGGCTATCTCGTCTTTTTAATCAGTTCTGAAGGCGTCGGCATTAAATTGGAATGAATATCAACAATTGAGGATTGGCTGAATCCTAGGTCATTCCATGATGTGCAAGTCCTTCTCATATTCACGAACTTCTACCGGAGGTTCATCCGAAAATATGCTAAGGTGACCCTCCTACTCATGTAATTACTAAAATCCGATGGACAGAGCAAGAGCAGTAAGTCGAAACAATCATCAAATCGATCCCAGCTGATCTGGTCAAAATGGGAATGGACTTGGGAAGCGGAGCTGGCTTTTCGGAAACTCAAAAGACCTATACCACAGCAACGTTCTTGCAGCACTTTAACACAGTCAAGCTGATCATCCTCTAGATAGATGTGAGGGGCGTTGCGATTGCAGGTTTCTTGAACAAGTATGATGGCTTTGAAATCCTTTGGCCAGTCAATGTTTACTCTCGAAAGAACTCTCCAGCCGAGCAGAATCACAACATGTACGATTGGGAACTTCTCCCCATTATTGAAACCTTCAAGCAGTGGTTACACTATCTGGAAGTCGCCTCCCACAAGATCTTGGTACGGTGTGACCACATGAACCATGAGTATTTCCAAACATTCAAAGTACTCTTATGGCGACAAGCTAGGTGGTCGGAAATTCTCTTGGCATACGACTTCAAAATCGAGTATGTGGAAGGTACAAAAAATCCCGGCAACGGCCCATCGAGACAATCCGATTATGAGATCAGCTATGAGAAGTCTGTCGGATTGGATTGAGAGACTCTGGCAGTTGAACCCTATGATGACCTCCTACCGGCGATAAAGAAGTCTCAGGCTACTGATCCATTGGCAGTCGACGTCTCAGGTAAGCAAGTCGATAACCCAATGTACACAGTCATAGCCGAAGCCAAAGTCGAAGCCAAAGATGTCAACAAATGGAGTGTCATTGCTGGAGCTCTGACCTATGAGGGGAGGATATATGTCCCTTTGGACGATGCTCTCCGCAGTAAAGTGATAAGTCTCTTTCATGACAACCCCGAGTCTGGTCACTTTATAGCTCTTAAAACTGCTGAGTTAGTCTCTAGGAACTCCTATTGACATGCGATGGATGCGCACATAAGGAAGTATGTCATTGGCTGTGAAGTATATCACCGAATCAAGGCTCCGTATCATGTTCGCCACGGAATCAACATGCTACGGCCACCACCATCACGACCCTGAGAAGGTGCCACTATGGACTTCATCACAGACTTTCCAGAATCGACCACATCTAGATACACAGAAATCTTATTCATCGTTGTCCGAATGACAAAGATAGCAACCAACCTGCCCTGCAGAAAGGATGTCGACACACCAGAACTGGCCAGGCTCTTCTTTGAGCATGTGATCTGCAAACACGGTGTCTCTGACAACATCATCACCGATCGGGACACCAAATTCCCCAGCCGATTCTGGATGAGGGTGTGCAGCCACATGAATATCGATCGCTGACTCTCGATCGCATTCCATCTACAGACGGACGGTCAGACGGAGCGGCAGCCTGAGAATCAGACGATGGAGCAGTATGTCCGGGCTTTCTGCAACTATAAGCAGGATAACTGGATGGAGCTCTTACTATTGGTGGAATTCGCCTACAACAATGCTGTACCTGCTTCAACAAGGATAATACCATTTTGGACCAACTATAACTACCACCCGATGATGCAGTTCAAGGCACTCAAGGTCTTCGTCCAATTCAAGTCGGAAGCCAATGCAGATATCTTTGCGGCCAGGCAGGAGGAAACACACCATTCCCTGAGAGAAAACCTGTTCGAAGATCAAGCCCACCAGATGAAGTATGGCGGCAGAAAGGAAATGACATTCGAGGTTAGAGATAAGGACTGGATTTCGACTCGGAACATCAAAATGGTATGGGCATCAAAGAAGTTAAATTACAAATGTATGGAACCATACACGGTGAGTAAAGTCATCAACAAGAATGCTTACAAATTAGACTTGCCAAAGATGATGCATATACACAATGTGTTCCACATTTCCCTGCTGGATAAATTCTTGCCCCCTTACATCAGACAGTCACCTTCACAACCACAATCGACAATTGTCAACGATACGGTTGAACAGGAGGTTGATTGGATCCTCCATTACAAGCGATACTACTTAATGCTCCACTACCTCATGCAGTGGGCAGGGTATAACTACCTACGTACGAGCTGGGAGCCTGCAGAGAATCTCGAAAATGCTTAGGAACTAGTTCACGAGTTCTATCAGGACCAACCAACTAAGCCACAGCCACAATCGACGTGAGGTCAGAACTACGGATGATAAGAGCTATGGAGGATCGGTAGGATTTGGAGCAAATGATACAGTCCCTCAGATATCCTTCTCTTCTCTTCACATCTCTTCTTCTCTTTGTTCCTTATGAAACTTGGCCCGGTATAAATGGCATCAGCACGGGTTTTACCACCTGCCACTAGATGTGGATTTCCCCCTGCCCCGAATCCGCCACAAGGCCGCTCAAATAGTACTGATCAGTCATGGAACTTATGCAGATACACGAAGGTATACATACCTAATCTTGTTCTTCGTATGTATATATATGTTGCAGTCCAGGAAGTCTGCTAATAAAGAGCGGGATTGTAATGGCAGCTCCAGATGTACTTTGTTCTCAAGCACACTTGGCTGCCAAGGCCGAGTAGCAGCCCTTTATATATAATCACCTCGCGAAGTGCTTTTTGCATACTAGGAATTATCTTACCTTTATACAGTACAATTGAGATCTATATTACTTATTTCAGCTTGTAACTATATTTACACATATCCATCCATATGAGAATATATGTCCTTACATTATAGTCGCTTTTTTATTCACCAGATACATTTCGCTTATGGGACTTCGTGATCTCCTTACTTTTTCGATACGTCGTGACACGTATACAAAAATAGACAATCAACATTCAATTGCACCCCAATGCCTCCAAAGAAGTCAATTAGAGGTCGATTATACATCGGTGACATTCGCGAGGGTGAGGAAACTCCACAGGTATCAATGATAAGCAGCCAACAGGCCCCAGTTAAAGATACCATCACAATCGATGATCATCTCTATGCTGACGATAAGTATTTGAATCCGGTCGACGGTGACCTCAATCCTGAGTGGGAAAATACACATGTCAGAGATGACGATGATGACATCTCATCAATGATTACTGAAGATGATTATCGCGATATGTCCACCCAGAACTGATTGATTGTGAAGCACCTTTTCATGCAGCAAGCCGAAATGCAAGCCGAACGATGGTCCGAACGCGATGCAAGAGCAGCCAAACGAGCAGAATGGATCAGAGACAGAGAAGAAGCTGAGGAACGAGAGGCTGCGAGGGAGCGAGCCACGGAGCAGGAAAGCAGTAATTCCGGATTTCTTAAGATAGTCGATCCGGAACGATACTGCGGGGGTACCTCCGAATTGGATAATCATCACCAATGTTCTCCATGGAAATTTCGACTCTCACCATCATCATTTCCCGAACGGCGTACCGGACCAAGTCAAGTACGCTCTAAATCTGGTCAGCAGTTGTAGCGGCCATAAGCATCGTTCGCAATAGAAAACGATCAAGAAGGACACAGTCACCTGGGACCAAAAGTTTCAGAACTTGAACCTCGTTGCCATGAACAATGGTAGCAAACGTACCGACTGACCTCTGGTACTATGGATCTCGAAAGAGGTTCTCGACAACCGCATCGCCAATAAGAAGTGCATCGGCTGGAATGACAGCCACTTGATGCACACATGCCTACAATTCAGTCGGGCCAACTTTCAAGGCAAAGACAAATTGAACTCCAGAGGCAGCGGCCCTGGCGGTTCCACAGGCAGTGGCTATCAAGTCAAACGATAACAGTCGTTTGATACCCAGCAGTTCAAAAACTAGTCTATCTCTCCTGATACCTGGCTCAGCGAGTGAGGATAGACGAGATGGAGCTGGGGTTAGAGACGCTGAGAGTGCAGATACTCATGACGTTGTTGGATAGAGTGCATGCACACCGAATTTCATTATAATCAAGAGTTATTTTGTAGAGCCCAAGAGCTCACATGTTGAGTCAGTACCTGTGCGGTTCTGAGCGGCTATATTCGGTACATATCATATACGAAGTACTTAACTGAGATGTTCACGGCGAAATGCATCTCATACGAGCCCTCATTGACTGTGGAGCAACAACTATCTTCCTTTAACCCAGGCTGCGAAGGCGGCTAGACATACGGGATAAACCAGCATTTATTGCAACCTCAGGTCTCGATGGCCACGACATGATATCTGCAAGAGAAAGTAGAAAGGCTACTCTCTCGGTTCAGTATTTTAAATGTTGATACCGGTTGACGAATCGGATGTCTTAATTGTCTCTATGAAAGCATACCACTTGGTGTTGGGATTACCTTGGTTCGAGGTCCGAAACCCAGAAATCGACTGGAAAGCCATTCGACATATGGCCTTGCAAATCCGAAGTGGGCCGCAGGCCATCACCTAAAATTGCGACAAGACCCCATACGTGAATACCAATGGAACTTCGCAGGGGAGTGGTGGTAAGACTCCGGATATTTGTTTCCTTGGAGCAATCACATTCAACAACCTTCTTGAGAGCAATGAGATCGACAATGCATTCGCACTACGGTTTGGGGAGTGCACCGGGCTGCTGGGAGCATGACTACAGAGCGAAATCTTAGGGGAGAAGTTCCGATGCTGGATGGGCTAGCAGAGAGCAGAGGCTGTAGTTGTGCCAAAATAGTTACCAACAATGAGGAGCTTGAATGACTGCTATCGGCTTGCCGAGTCATGAAGGGAGTACCGGACGATGGGGTGTTTCCCATAGAGGATAACTCGTTACAACAAGAGATCCTGGATTCTGTAACACTTCCGCTTCCATCCTCATAAAAGAACTTAATATTATCGTGTGCTGATAGAGCAGATGAGACTGGAGCGAATGAGAAAGGAGCACTGGTAGTACTGACCGACGATGGTGGGCATATAGCAGCCCAATATAAGGAATCCGTTGAGGTCTTTAGTAAGACCAAGGCTGAGACGCTGCCACCGTACCAGTCAACTGACCATGCGATCAACCTGGACTCCAGGCACAAACTGCCATATGGACGTATCTATAATCTATCGAAGTTTGAGTTGAGAATTCTAAAGGCCAACATCGAGATAAACCTGGCCAATAGTTTCATCCAGCGGTCATCATTACCGGCGGTGGTGCCGATACCTTTTGCAAAGAGGAAGGACGGCGGCTTAAGACTTTGTGTAGACTATCATGCACTCAATAAAGCGATGGTTAAGAACCAGTACACTCTTCCTTTGGTTTTAGAGATTCTTGACTGTGTGGAAGGCGCCAGGGTCTTTACGAAACTCGACCTCCGTAGATCCTACCACCTTATTCGCATCAAGGAGGGTGACAAGTACAAGACGGCATTCCGAATCCAATAGTGTCAGTTCGAGTACAGAGTCAAGCCATTCGGTCTGACAAACGTACCGGCTACCTTCCAGGCTTACATCGACAATTGCCTGCGACCTTACAATGACGACTTTGCTGTGTGTTATTTGAATGACATCTTGATCTATTCCACAAACGTGTAAGAACACGACAAGTATTTTCGGAAGGTGCTAGAATGACTCCAAGAGTTTGGACTCAGTTGCAAGGTGGAGAAGTATCAATTTGGAGTTACGGAAGTCGGCTATATCGGCTTCGTGATCAGCTCCAAATGTATCGGCATGGAGTCGGACCAAATATCAACAATCGAGCATTGGCCGACTCCTGAATTAGTCCATGATATGCAAGTGCTGCTCTGACTCACGAATATCTACCGGAGATTCATCTGGATATATGTCAAGGTGACGGCACCCATATCGAACTTGCTAAAGAAGTCTACATGGAAGCCAAAATGGAAGTGGCCGAGAAATGCAGAGCTCGCCTTCCGGAAGCTGAAGAAAGCATTTACTGTGGAACCGATTTTGCAGCACTTCGGCCCAGTCAAGCCGATCATCCTCCAGACAGACACGAGTAGCATCGCAATTGCTGGCATCCTCAATCAGTATGATGGCTTCGGAACCCTCCGGCCAGTCAATTTCTACTCATGGAAATACTCTCCGGCTGAGCAGAACTACGACACATATGATCAGAAACTCATGGCCATCGTCGATACCTTCATGCAATGGCAATACTACCTGGAAAGCACACGTCACAAAGTTCTGGAACAATGTGACCACAAGAACATTGAGTATTTTCAAACATTTAAAGTGCTCTCACAGTGACACGCTAGGTGGTCGGAAACTCTCTTGGTGTACGACTTCAGCATTGAACATTTAAAGGCATGAAAAACTGTGCTGACAGCCCATCGAGATGACGCGATTATGACATCGGCTACGAGAAGCCTGTAGGACCACTTTGTGATGCTGGCTGTCGAACTATACGATAACCTCCTACCAGCGATAAAGAAGGCTTAGGCTACTGACCTATTGGTGATTGACATCTCGGAAAAGCTAGTCGATAATCCAATGGCCACAGCCATAATCTCCACCGACATCACAGCTGAAACCACAGCCAACGCCGGAGCTGAAAATGTGAATCATTGGAGGGTTGTCGCTGGAGCTCTGACCTATGAGGGGAGGATATATGTCCCTGTGGATGATGCTCTCCACGGTAAAGTGATAAGTCTCTTTCATGACAACCCTGAGTCCGGCCACTTTGGAGCTTTTAAAACTGCTGAACTAGTCTCTAGGGATTTCTATTGGTCTGTGATGGACATGCACACAAGGAAATACATCAGCAGCTGCAAAGTATGTCACAAATCAAGGCTCCGCATCATGTCCGCCATGGAATCAACATGCTATGGCCACCACCATCATGACCGTGGGCAGGTGTCACTATGGACTTCGTCACAGACTTGCCAGAATCGACCGCATCCGGTTACACGGAGATCTTATTCATCGTTGATCGACTGACAAAGATGGCGACCTATCTGCACTGCAGAAAAGATATCGACTTACCAGAGCTGGCCAGTCTCTTCTTCGAGTATGTAATCTGCAAGCACGGCATCTCAGACGACATCATCACTGACTGGGACACCCAATTCACGAGCCGATTCTGGGCGAGAGTCTGCAGCCACTTGGGTATGGATCACCGACTATAGACCGAATTCCATTTGTAGACAGATGGCCAGATGGAGCGGCAGAATCAGACCATGGAGCCGAATCTCCGGACTTTCTGCAACTATGAGCAGTATAACTAGTGTTGGCAATGAATCAGATCGGTTCGTTGTGGATCAAACCACGGTGAAGTTCGACATAGATTCGATCTGAGATTTGGACGAAGTTCCAAGATTTGTCCGAACCGGTTTGTGAACCATCTATCGTCGAATGACAATCGATAAGCGAGGTCTTGTCCGATCGGCTTGATTTGTAGCGCATCTTGTAGCGGGAGAGGTTAGCTACAAGATGTACAAACAATCGAGCCGATCGGACAAGAACTCGAATACTTATTTTTGTTCGCAGTTGTAGGTCGAAATGGTGGGGCTTGAGGCGAAAGGCTTGGCAAGGATCCGGTTTGCGTGAATCAAATCGGTTCGTCAATGGTACGAACCCCGGGCGGTTCGTTGCCAACACTAAGTATAACTGGATGGAGCTCTTACCATTGGCAGAATTTGTCTACATCAATGAGGTACATGTTTTGACAAGAATGATACCCTCATGGGCCGACTATAACTACTACCTGACGATCTAGTTCAAGGCACCCAAGGATTTAGCTCAATTCCGCTTGAAATCGGAAGCCGAAGCAGATACCTTGGCAGCCGGACTGGAAGAGATGCACTGCACACTCAGAGAAGACCTGCTGGAAGCTCAAGCCCACCAGACGAAGTATGCCTGCAGTAAGGAAATGATGTTTGAGGTTGGAGATAAGGTCTGGCTTTCAACTCGGAATATCAAGGCGACGAAAATGTCCAAAAAGTTGGATTACAAACGTATTGGATTATACATAGTGAGTAAAGTCATCAATAAGAATGCTTACAAATTTGACTGGCCAAAGATGATGCATATTCACAATGTGTTTCATGTTTCCCTGCTTGAGAAGTACTTGCTTCCTGCTATTGATCAGCCACCATCAGAACTGCAACCGACGATTGTCAATGATACTGATGAATGGAAGGTCAAGCGGATTTTCGATTTCAAGCGATGCTATCGGAAGCTCCATTATCTCATTCAGTGACCTGGTTATAACTACCTATGCACGAGCTGAGAGCCGGTGGAAAATCTCGAGTATGCTCAAGAACCTGTCGACAAGTTCCATCGGGAGCACCCAACTAAGCCACGGCCATAATCGATGAGATCAGAGCTACGGAGGATCAGGTTCATGAGTATTGGGATGATTTGGAGCCAATACAACGGTTTCTCAGCCTTCTTTCTTTCTCTCTTTCTTTCTTTTTCTTCTCTTCTTATGGATTCGGCCCAGAGTAAATGGTATCGGCACGGGTTTTACCACCTACCATTGGAGGTGGATTTCCCGATATACTGAATCCCCCATGAGGCTGCCATGATGACACTGATCGGTTGCGAGAATTATGCAGATGTACGAATGAGTACACACCTTATCTTATCCTTCTTTCTTCGTATATACATATGTTGCAGTCCAGGAGATATGCTGATGAAGAGGGGGATGATGTAATGGCAGCTCCTGGTGCGCTTGGCTCTCAAGTGCACTTGGCTGCCAAGGCCAGATACATCGGGAACAAATCGCTGCGTCCGGATATATTAGTCACGCCCAGACGTTGGTGGTGCGCCAGGAGCACCAGGAACATTGATTGGCAGGGTAACATGTAAGTCCGCAACGATACGATGTGAGAAACTGCAAAAACAACTTCTGGCGCTTGGTATTCATACGGTCTCATATCACTGTGCACAGTACCTTGGAACTCTTAATTGATCGTGTTCTTCGTCTGATTGGTGAATTGCATCGTGCTTGGTGCTCGGTGTCAACACTGCTCTGTGCATTGTAATGAAGATCCTATACACGGCATATTACACCATAAGGTCGTTTTCCATTGAGAACCACTTTGCTTGCATCCATGTCTTGACAGAACGCAAGCAACTTGAAGTTCTACCTATCGGTGCTTGGGGCTTGGTGGCAATACTACTCTAGGCATTGTAATGACGATGCTATGCACGGCATATTTCACCATAACCTTGCTTGCATCCATGTCTTGGCTGAACGCAAGCAACTTGAAGGTCTGCCTATTGGTACTTGGTTCTTAGTGGCAACACTGCTCTGGACATTGTAATGACGATGCTATATACGGCATATTGTCTATTTACAGTTCTAACACCTTACAGTTCTGAATACCGTACAGTTCTAAACACCTTACAGTTCTAAACACTGTTTATACCCTCTTCACCGCTGTATTCAACTTGTCCTCCAGCATATAATAAATATCGTTCCAGGTCGCTAGGTCTATATGACTATTGAATATCTATCCTTTGATTCTCTGACTTCGATGAAATGGGTTTCTCTGGAATTAAGTGAGCCGCACCCACAATATTTCCTGCACTAATAACTGGGTATGCACCTCCAGAAGATGGTTGCACTATCCTGACCAGCTGCAATGCACTTTCCAGCATTCCACTGTTGGCAGGCTTCGTCACTTCAATGTATGCTAGCCAAAAGATATTTATGCCGTGCGAATGGATGACTCTCAGCTTGAATAGACCAAGCATACGGTACCGTATGGGTCCCTGCAGTGCCTTGTGAGACTCCTTATGTTGCGAAGTTTGAACCCATACCCATTTATGACGGGCAGCCCCACAATACCATTGTTTATCTCCAGTACATTTGAGCTTCTGAATGATGCGCTTGTCTTGCATGTTGCGTGATTATACCTCCAATCCATGGTAAATTGCGGTAGCACTGCTTAAGGAGGTTCTGAATAATGCGCTTGTCATGCATGTTGTGTGATTCTACCTCCAATCCATGGTAAATTGCGGCAGCACTGCTTAAGAGATCATCTGAATGAATATTTACCTGCTTGGTGTGTAAGAAGCGACAGGTGGCATCGTTTAGACCATTTCAGAGGACGTCATCACTGATTGTTTTCAAGAGGCCTTGAAAGTCCTTGACTTTCTCTTTTCCATTATGCTGCTGAGGAGATATGAACCTCAATTAACATCTATTAGCAGTGGTTGCTTGCGCCGTAACTTCCACCGTAACTTTCACCGTGACTTCTGTTATCACTTCCATGGTCACTTCTGTCGTCGTCTGTCGAGCTGCTCGTTTACGGTTCCATGCATCGCGGTTGGCCTTTCTGACAACGAATGTATCACTCCAAAGGTAGTAGTTGAATATCTAAGTATAGTAATTACCTGTCTTGTTGGAGGCATTAAACCCGTCCTTATTCTGCTTCCAGTGAGAACTTTCTCCAATCTCCATCAACCACTGTTGAAGCGAACTGTACCATTGTATCTGCTCTCGGAAGTGCTGCATGAGATGTATCTTGGGACAGTTGAAATCGCTACCCTCTTCAATGTATTCAGCCATTTCGGCATTGATAATACCTTTCCAGGTGTCGCATATGCGCTGTCGAAAGGCCGCCGTTTTGGACTTGTTTTCCTCCAACTGGGCATCCCGCTCGGCAAACAATTCCGTACGTCTCGTTTTGGCCTCTACTTCAAGTCGTTTGGCAGCCCTGAATTGTTGAAATACATCCTTCGAATGGTGAAAGTGACGTTGAGTATTGTCCATGAGGTCTAGCATTTCGTCATCGTGAGAGTAATACTGGCAATAGAAATAGAACTCAATAAGAGAGCAAGCACACTCAAATGCATGATCATAAACACTGCGCTGAGATGGGCTTGGGTCTCGCAGAGCATTGCGTACGACACCCACAAGGAATTGTGACATTGTCTTCATTTCTCCTCCGTTCCAACGCGAAACCTCCTTATATGTACATATGGGCTTCATCATTTCAAAATATTCCGGCACCGAGAGCCAAACATCATTGAACTTGTCAGGCTGCTTATGCTGCTTGAGAAATTCGTGAAGTCTATCAGGATGTGCTTCAACATCCCAATTTGCATCGTGTGGAGTAGATCAGGCTTGGGAAGATCACTTGTAACACAATCGAGATACTATAAGATGTCGAAACCTGGATTTACATCGTGGCGTTTGCGGTCGGCGATGCTCGAGGGTGTATTTGAATCTGACAGTATACGATAGATATTATGATCTCAGAGGTTGTGTCGCTCATGTTGGCGGCGGAGTAGATTACCCATTTCCTGCAATGGACATTCACACCTGTAGCATACACCATTCTTGATGTTGTGAAGATCACGGTGCTTGGGGTAATCTGCCATCCACACAGCCAGTATTGAATAACAATATCTGACGTTGCCATCGGCACAGCGGACATGGAAGGGGCGGGTCTCTGAGTCAGAATTGAGCGAGTCAGAATTGAGCAGGGGTTGCAACACGTGCTACAGCACGTTCTAAGTGACCATTCGGTTATTCTCCCTCTGAGTATTTCTCCTGTTGAGGGGGACATCGCGTATTTTGACTGGAATGGGCAAAAGGGCGACCACCAATATGCTGTGCATTATGTGCTTCATTTGTATGGCTGCGGATAGGTTGCTGATCGTCATATATATCGACCATGCCTTCTGTCACCATAGACGTTCGTGAGGTGGGTGCCGTCAAACATGAATATCATCACCACCAGCGTATCACCGACGGGTAGTGTTGTCTACACAATTGTGAGTGTTATAAACAGTATACCATGAAATAAGCTTACCTGCTTGTCCCACCACCAGTCTTCAGTCTGCATCTCATTGTAAACATGGTGCCCAGCACAATTGAAGCAACGTATCGGTGAGTACGTAAGATGTTTGTCGTATGCTGGCTGCCGGAGTAGCTATTTTGCACACTCAATAAGATCACAGTACCAAAACTCAATTGCATCCGGATGCTGCGCATTTCATGCCATCTGCAATGTAGCTTTCTCCCAGGAGTCATGGCCAAGTCTATCCTCCATTGCATCGATTTTCTGGCAGAGATTGTAATTCAATTTCAGTGAATCACATACACACTCTTTAAGGCCGCAGTTGCTCTTCAGGAAGTCGTCGATAATATTGGTAGGAACACCTTTCTATGTGACCAGCTTGGCGTAATTGTACTCCTCCTCACTCTAGAATGGATGGAAGGGGTTGTGTAAGCACTGCTCAAAATTGTACTCAGCATTGTACTCGTCGTCGGTTAGAACGTAAGCGACAGGGGCTCCCACATCGGGATATGCGAAGCTTTTTGTATTTGAGTTAAATTCAGATGATTCTGGAGAAGGTAACATGTGCAACGGAGGAAACACGACAGGATCGTCACCGTGGTCATGAATTGCATGGAAACTACAGTGCGAATTGTCGACGTATCCCTAAGAGCTTTTTCGAACGTGTTCAGGGGGCTTGAATTCTTTCTTCTCCTCAAAAGGTTGGACTCAATATCGAGAATAGTCACTGTCGATGTGTTTGTGGAGCCACAGGTCAGACTTATAAGGTTTCAAGCAAACAGGGCAGAAACAATTCAGAGTTCACATGGGAGGCATTGTGCCCGATGTGTAGACAATGCTGAGGGCTGTATATGCTGTTGACAGAATGTTATGAGTGTTGCCAAGCAGAGGTAATGTAATTGAGCCACATGGCATACAAACCTCACAGAGACATATATAAAATGTCAAGACCCTGGAATATCCTGCAGACAGAGTGTGTCACGATGTAGCCATTCCCAGAGCCTAATGTAACCCTAATGGCCAAGGAAATACAAGCAAGTCCATGGACTTGCTTGTTTGCTTGCTTTTTTGAGGTTTGGTCGGGCGGATGATACGAAACGCGGACAAAAACATGTGATATCACTCGTTTCTTGTGCCAAGCCACGAGTTCAGAGTTCATGATACTACTGTACAGTGTCTGTTAGTGGTGCATGGAGAGGCCTATGCACTGCCAGAGATGCCAGTGACACTTCTCGAACTTCATATGGCAGGTTCCGACTGTTTGTGGCACTACACTGCATCATTATGTTGGAACCTGATGTCACTGCCATATGATAGGAATCCAAACTGACAGACTTCGACACTTTGACCTAGGATTCGCATGACGAGTGTGTCCCATACTCAAGAAGTGGTTGAAACAACTCTCAGAGTCGTATAAAACATGAAATGTATCGTTCACGCCTGAAGGGAAGTTCCGATAACCGGTCACACCTAGGAAAGCTCCTTTTCATGTATGATATTTGATATCACCAATGGTTTCAACACTTCTACGAGCTGCCCCACAATTCCAATCACCTTGATGGCCCATTCTGCACTGTATATATACTCCCGTACGCTCTCTCAATTTCAATTCTTCTCCATTATCCCTATCTACTACATGTTTACCTATTTACCACTCTCATCGTCGTTTTCAGACATATTAACCCTAACCCTGATTGATCCCTCATATACCTCATTTACAGTTCAGAACATTGCAATGCCACTCAAAAAAATCCCATCCACCCCCTCCAAAACTGATGCGATTAAGGACACTCTCCACCTCGATGGTTTCGCGAAGCAGTTCATGGGCGAGTACAATCGCGACCTTGTTCGGATGTATGCCATTCATGGTGTCAAGGATGATGGCGCTATTGACTTGATGAATGATATCCTTTTTTGGGATCCAGTTACTAGAAGGCACTTTGCACAGTGTCAGGGGATGTGGAAGCATCGGGCATCGACTGAACCACGATTCATGGAATGGTGGAGGGGGTTCCGAGCGTTTCTCCAAGACTGTTTCGATAAAACTCGGGTGCAGATGAACCAATATCACAAATAAAACCCACCTTTACCTACTGACTCCGACTCTGATGACTCTGACAACTCTGACAACTCTGACAACTGCGATAACTGCGACGACCACGACAACTCCAAACGTTGCAAAGGCGATGCCAAGAATGTCACCAGGTATCTCGGGATACCGAAGCTGCAGCCACCCTCCCCCAAATGTGCAATTCCACCGAGAATCATTTCTTCTGCCCTCCAGAAGAAATGGAAACTTGATGACATCTCCATCAGTACCCTCTCTACGAGCCCAATGCCCATATACCTCGTCAGGATTTGCATCGTCGACCCCGAAAGCTACGGCCCTGAAATATATGACCGTTGGGATAACATATACGTTTACCACACTGCAAATAGATGCCATCTCATACGAGTCGAGAAGCTCACCGCAAAGGCTGTACACCGTGCTGTGGGTCGTCTATGTCCTGCTAGAGATATTAGCTGCATCCTTGGGTGTCTAGTCATGCCTGGCGAAACCTCTTTGCATCTGTGGAATGCGACTGAACTCAATGGCAATGACTCTGTCGCGACCTTCTTTTCCGTTACAGCTTACAACCCTCCCATTGTTGTGGCTGTTCTGAAGGCAATTGTTGTTGCGTCTCCCATGATTGCAAGAGCTACTCCACCACTTCCGCCACATTCGTCTCTCCTGGAAACACCTGGGTCCTCCGGACAGGCCAGAAGCCCGACAGCTGCTCCCTGATTCATTGCAATAAATGACTCGGCAACAAACAACTCTGCAATAAACAACTCGGCAATGACACAACTGAAGGTGACTGCTACACACCATGTCGAGTGTACCTCTCTTCAAGATGTGTTACCGTCTGTACTGGAGGAGTCAGTGAGTTCCAGAGTTGCACGAATGGTGGAGACAGTACAAATTGTTAAGGCGACGTCGCAAGTGGCTGTGGAGTTACAGGAACAGCGGGAGGTGGGGTCGCAAATAGCACAGGTTTTAATGGAGCGGGAGACAATGTGTGACGTTTCGTGGGTGTCGGTGGGTGTTGAAGAGTCGCCGGAGTCGGTGGCAATTGGCACGCACCAACATGTCAATGCCGTTATCAGCTTCACACAGCTCGAAGCGTCGCATTTGATTCCACCATGGATAGGTCAGCAATTTGAGTAATGGTTTTCGGTACATCCAACAGTGCTGCAAATGACTAGCATACTGACACATGTATTAGGTTTGCGTTTGGGAGTTGGGTTGGATTGGGTCTTTGCATTTCCTCTTTGAGTCAGGTGGAGTCATTGTTGCATTTTACAGAGTTGTTTTTAGTCTTGTTTGGGTATTCATGGGTATTCTTGGCATTAATAGTCTTTGATTGACTAATCGTAGGCGACTCTTTCCTGACAAGCTAATACGAAATCGTGTGAATCTGCCCCTTTATGTGAAAACCTTTCAGGTGCAATACTCAGTGACATGTCAGGCCTTTTCGACACTGCATTGCCCTTCGTCTACATTGTGACTGCACTCTTTTTCTGCCTTTCTGACATTCCTCCCTTTCTGACATTCCATCCTTTCTGACATTCCTGCCTTCTGAAAATGAGCCGAACAACCAAGCCCCTGCACAAGGCCGCATCCTCAATTCCAAAAACAGTACTGGCCACTCCTGCAGTTGTCTCCCCAATGCCACGTACAGCAAACGGTCACAAGAAGAAACCCACTTTCCAGGCTGACAAGCAGAAGCGAAAGCGAACGAAGGCTACAGCCTCACATATCGAAGGTTCGACCACCCAGGTCTCGTCAGCATCTATACTCATTGTATCAGCACCAAATCAAGCCCTGAAACTGTCTCTGCCCCAGCAAAATCAAGCCCCTATCTCGATGTCGCCAGTACCGAGTGTCATTTCCAACGTCGGTATTCATTCAGCGACAAACCTTGGTCACCTCCAGTGTTCACACCCATTATCATCGGCTTCACAACTCATACTATCGTCTCTGCCAAGGACACCGTCGTCGGTCAGCAGTAAACTATATGGCAGTCGAAGTCTCCTTGCAACAGGTGACCTTCGAGTTACTGCTGTACTGGAGACAATGCGTCACTGGATGGAGAAGCAACTGATGAGCGAGACACCATTTCCAACTGAAGCTGAGTTTCAGCGGGTAGCTTATACAATTCCGAGAGTGGTAGATACCGACTAACATATCCAATACAAGGTCTGTAGAGCATTCCTGGCCGAAGCCATGCCGACAGGAAGGAGTCAATATTAGCTTCCAGGAATGTTGGAAGAAGTGTCTCAAGATAGTTATGTATCTCCCAGAATTGCATTCATACTGACTAACCAGCAATATATCAGATCAAAAACTGTTGCAATACAGTTAGATCGGACATGATCAAGAATGTCCATCAGAGTGTAAGGAGACTATACAACTTGCACCGTTTCGAAGATGATGAGCGCCGCGTGCACATTGACTGAATTCTTTCATATATTATACTCACTGTATGCCAATACGATCGTATGAACGAACCTGATGTGAGTTCAACCTGATGTGAGTTCTGTCTGCAACTTCTGGCGTCACTAACACTACCAGGAACGAGCTAGCTACTTTCTTTCCCAGGAGAATCCATGATTTCTATATATACATTTCTTCCAACGAATTCGCAAACGCAGCAGGCATTCAGAGGGCTGCCACGAATGGATTCGGGAACAGACACACACGGAACCGATTGTGTTAACATGTACGGCATTGCATCACGCACTGACAGAGTGGCAAAGAAATGGAGGTTTAGCTCCAACAAAGGTTGCAATCGATGACCTCGAACGTGAAATCTGGCGCAACAGGCACAAGTGGGAGTACTTGTTAGGGGTTTCCCCTTAGCAGGTGTACGAGGTACGAAGGATGTTCATGGCAATCTGCGTTCGGTCACCTGTCACTATGGTTGGTCGAAGATACACCCGCAGCTATCCTATCCTTTGAGCGACGAAGTCCTGCGCGACATACGCCTATCCAATACTGAGCCCTGGCAAAGCGGAATCATTAACCCGCGCGTGGGCAGTACACCTTCTCGATCGAACAGCGATAGTCACGACACTTAGCTGGCGAAGACATCAGTCTCGAACACTTAGGGCGGTATGCTACTTTACGCCTAGGCCCCAGATAGTTAGAGACGTTGTAAGTTGTCAGCGCACTATCACGCCATTGCGGGGACTCTCGGGTCAGCCGTGCATGATAGTTTCGACCAGAACTACTTTATCTTATCAGCAATATGCGACAGCCGGCTAGAGCGGGGTACGCCTCTACACTCTCCGGCAGGCACACGTCAGAGTTAGAAAAGTGGGACTTTACTATGGGGATAACTATACAGTCTAGGGACTCCATATGTTAACTGCGCCCCGGTAGTTCAATCTACCTGTTGAGAACTTGTGTGTGGGTCGACTTCACGAGTAACGGCAGATCACATGTTGTCTGGTCCGATATAAGCTGCAGCCCTGCAATGGGAGTAAAAGCCAGCGAGATGGGAGGTGCGATACGTGGCATAGCAGCGGCTGGTCGCCGACGCAAGTCTATGAGGGTAAACATATCCCTGCAACCCACTATCCGATTTAACATTGAGTCGAGAGATCTAAGAGGAAGTGATGGTTCGATGAACTTGTTAGCGGTCATTGCCAAAACCTGTTTTCTGCGTAAGCATACAGACCAGAAAAAAGCAAATGGGCCACGTGGCTACGTGGCAAAACCTGGCGGCATAAGGATAACCTACAGGGATGCCTCACACTTTAGAAAGTACCGAACGTCAAATGGAAAAGTAGCGCAACCTACCGAGATCAAGTAACCAGCCTAACGATCGGAGGCCATAGCTATCTTAGTGTAATGGCGGTGCCAGGTGCACTTGGCTCTCAAGCGCACTTGGCTCCCAAGCGCACTTGGCCTTCCCAAGTGCACTTGGCTGCCGAGGCCGGGTAACTACCCTTCATATATAATCACCTCGCGAAGTGCTTTTGGCACGCTAGCGATTATCTTACCTACAATTGATATCTATATTACTTATTCCCGTTTGCAACCGTATCTACACGTATCCATCCATATGAGGCCGTACACGGACGTACGTCCTTACACTATAATCGCTCTTCAGTCACCAGATACGTTTCGCTCACGGGATTTTGTGATTTCTTTACTTTTTCGACGCGTCAGACCTACACCGAGAACTATCGTCAGATACAAGATAAGTAATCATCCAATTGAGTTGATTGACGGTAGTAGGGACGATTCCGAGATGATTTAGAGGTCAATCAGTCCCGAGAGACGCGTCACCTGCTGCCATGATAAGCACTCCTGAGAACTTGAAAACTCTAATCTCGACCTACAACCAGTATCATTACTAGAACGATGAATCAGGATAAGTATACCTGTCAGTTGACTGCCGCAGAGGTGATTCCGAAGTCAATTGGCCCCGAGTGTGGTGTCACCTACTCCACATGACGAGTTCGAACGAATCGCAACACCTCATTTTCGAGATCTACAGGCATCGATATTCCTGTATCGAATCAATTGACTACTGCAGAGACCATTCCGAGGTGATTCGGAGGTCAATCGATTCGAAGAGTCGCATCACCGA